>JAYJMH010039531.1:0-11926 GCA_036873815.1 Phacellophora camtschatica | reverse complement strand
TTATATATTAGATTTGTCTTTGCTTAATGGATACTATTTTAATGAAATATGAAATGTTGTCCTACCCCCCCCCCCCCCAACCAGATTTAAGCTAGTCTGATTACTTCAAGCCCACCTTAATCGCACGCCAAGCGGTTATCAGATCTGGCATAGCGAATCGAGACTCGGGCAACAAGCCTAAGGCCAGGTTGTTTAGGCCATATATAATTTTTTTTAATACCCAGTGCACACCCAAAAAATACTTGGAAATTAATTTTCAAGAGCTCAAATACTACTCCTGCTACGTTTAAAAGTTATTTTAAAATTTCAAGAACATAAATAAAGAAAATGGTGAAACCTTTAGCGCAGAACAATAAGCACAAAACAACTGATCCTGGAAATGAGCAGCAAACTGCGTCTTCTTTTGCCGCCATTTTTGTTGCCTCATTGTGTCGGTTACCAAAGCGACGACGATGCTCATCATCAGTTCTTTTGAACTTGTTCTCAGAAACTCGCCCTGGGTGCCACTGTCTCGGCCAAAGAAAAATTTCTATCAGAAATTTTACAGCCAAAAGTCTTTTGAAAAGAATAATTTTCTGGGGGACAAGGTTTTTACGCCAAGTAAAAAAAAACAAAAATTGGAAGGGGAATCACCCCGTGCCCCTTCGAATATTCGTCGAGTCTTTTCTCCAAAACTTTATCTCCCAGTCAGTGGATTGATTTTCTACGTTTATATTCCTTTCATAGTTATACCAAGAACAAAAATTCTTTCAAACTTGTTTTCCAAAAGACTGCCTTTTCTCCAAAACTTTATCTCCCAAAGGAATGACTTTCTACGTTTATTTCCCTTTCATAATTATACCAAAAGCCAAAATTCACAATTTAGCTTTTCAAGACTGCCTTTTCTCCAAAACTTACCTCCCAAAGCAAAAATTATTTTAGTTTCCGAAAAGACTGCTTTTCTCCAAAAATATATTTAAAACAATAGAAATAGCTTTATTCGTTAACCTTATATTCTATTTTTGCAATGTCAAAAGGTTCTTCTTAGATTAGGCCTTTTCACTGCTATAATCCAGCCAATTTTCTCTACTTCTCGGAGTCTTCAGCTCGTTTTCCAAAAACAACGAAAAATAGTCAATTTCACGATGCGAGTACGAGTGCAAAAATAGTTACTTGTACTTGTACCTCGTACCTGCACTTGTACTTGTACCCGTATATCGTACTCGTATTTGTACTTGAACTTGTACTCGTACTCGTATTTGTACTCGTATTTGTACTCGTACTCGCACTCGCACTTGTACTCGTACTTGTGCTCGCATTTATACTTGTACTCGTACTTGTTCTGGATCTAAACCTCCCTAATATCACCGAGGATCAAAACAAAAAAAATAAAAACTCAGGGCATAAATAGACTAAAGATGATCGTTAGCATAATTTAAAGCTAATTTCGTCACCACCACACAGCAAAATGTCAAAAAATAATCAAGTAAATTTCTATACACATTGTTATATACAACAACAGTCTTGATTTTAACTAACATCAAAGATGAAGATCCTCAAGCCATTGGGTTAAACTGACAACCTCATTTCGCATCACCTACAAATTAACATAGAAACATTAAAACAAATTAATTTTGCCAATGTATTGGATGATGATAGAATAGAAATAGAATATAAAAATGTAATAGAATATAAAAAGTGCATTGTATGACAGCAGCGGTGATGTCTCTTTAATTCCTTTATTTAACGTTATAAGTATAACTATCTACATACAGCTAATTAAAACTAACATAATACGCATGGCATAAAGAAGTACCCAACTGTGTGACCAATGGTTACAGGAATTTCTTCAAAAACGACTGCAGTACATAACATACGAGAGGACAGTATCTAAAATAACTTAGTATAAACGTTTTCATTAAAAGTTATCGTTTTGATTCGTCCACGTATAGGGTAATTTTTGTAAGTGCATTGACTTTTTTACCAGCTTCTTTACACTATTTTTTATATGCCCATCAAAATTTAAATGATTATCAATTGCTATTCCCAGTAGGTTGGGATTTTTGATTTTCTTTATTGTGACATCACTAATTTATATTAGATTATTCCGATTTCGGTTCTGTTAACATTGAAATTTTTCCTCATTTATGGCATGGGGCATGGAGTTACTTTTGAACGAATTTTCTAAAGTAGTTATTTTATTTTTCAGTTTAGGCAAAATTACTTTTACTTTTTCACCACTAGCCCATGTTTTATTATCATCTGCATATCTGGATAAGCCCCCACCTCCGAGTAGGCCCCCCTCCTTGAGTAAGCTTCCCCCTCGAATGAGCTCCTCCTCGAACTTTTTACTAATCAGAATTTTATTAATCATTAATTTATGATAAAATTCTACCCTCTTCTCATTGTTGCTATGGTCTTAAACTTTTATCTTCGTGATTCACTATTTAAGTGTCAGAATGTTATTTCATTGATCATTTTGCTAATTCTGACCCATGCGCAAAAATTAATTAATTAATTTCTCCTCTCCTTTTTTTGTCGCCACTTTTTTAGACGCTGCGGAGGAGCGTGTACTATTTCCTGCTCGTCGCCAACTATCTTTTCGGAAATATTCTATTCACACATTTGCAAAATCAAACATCTTTAAAAAAAATCGCAACAAACCTTCTCTTTGACCAACTCGATCTTTTCTTTCAGTACATTATCATATCGTGTACACTCGATATGTGACTGCGCAGGGTAACGTTTGTTAAGTTTCAATTGACATGTACCTTGTCGTTTGCCCGGTACTATTACAGTCAATGATCTTTGTTCTGGTTGCCAGTCAATAGCATACCTATGGCGTATGATAAATTGCATCATATGATATATATTGTATCGGGTAACCAAAAAATGTTCAGACATTTGGAAGATTGTTTTTCAAAGAGGTGATCGTTTATAATTATATAAAATAGAACAATTTAATAACCTAAACTTTTTATTAAAATGTTCAATGTTGACAGTTGAAAATTATTTCTGATGGAACTTTGTGAGCTGTTTAAGGACGATATCTCCTCAGTTTCGACTGAGAAGTCATTCCTTTCCCCTCTCGGGTATATCAATGATCAAATGAATTGTTACTACTTACTTCACATGCCTCTGTTTTGCACAATTTATAAATTCATAACGCTACACAGGAGCTTTAATCATCATCAACAACAACAAACAGCAACAGCACAAGTATAAAACTGTTACATAATTACGATATTGGTGGCGGCGGGGGTGTTTTTACAGTGATTCACTTCGTCCTATATACCGGTATATCGGGTGTCCCATCACATTTTGCAGTGACGTGGCTCAAATTATTCTAAACTTGTCTGTTTACTATGCAAAGTGTTGCAGGCTACTAAAATTCTGTGACACCAAAAATCTCAAATTGAACATGAAATTAATCAATTAACTTGAAAGTTCATAAATTAGGACAATTTAAATTTCCATTTTTGGACAGGTAAACGTGATCGCAGATGACTAGATGATATCCAAATCTCTAAATTTACCCTTTGGACATTGTTTTGCGCAAATATTTGTAGCTTCGCAGACTTCAAAGTACAGCCCTGGAAACAGAGATAATTTTTTGGGTCACCAGGCATAACAATGATTCAAATCCATATTCCCGCCAACATCTTTATTGTATCTGGATCCTGTCTATTCATGTTGATAGTTAAAACACTTACTTTTGTTTTAAAGACTCGATCTCTTCTTCCAAACTGTAAGAGCTCTGAAATCGTCTCTTAATTTCATGTAAAAGCCAAACACTATCTTTCGTTTCGTCAGTAACAGTTAAATCCATTAAATCTTCCCAGTTGAACTTTTCAGGATAAACCTGTTCATTAAAAACAACTTAATATTTAACAGGATTGGCAAAAGCGTAGAAGAAGCAACAGAGGCAAATTTTGTAACAATAGTGAAATTGACACACTAATTTCAAAGCGATTATCCCTCGAGAACAAAACAAAACTCTCTCAACTGGAAAACGAAAACAAACAGTCCTACTGCATATCATAGACTATTGCATGCACACGTTTCCAGGTCATGAAAAATTAGTTGTACCCTAAAAAGTTAGTATTCAATTTCCGAAGAAATTTTGAGTAAATGCCATGTCAGCAAACATTTCCATTGTTTGCCATTGTTAACCGAAGCCTTATTTTTGGAAAATCGTTTATCAGAATTAATACAGCTTCAGGAAATTAAAACATCTTAGGAATAGACATGGACGGACCAAATTGCTAGTAGGTTATTCCAAATAGTATTGCTAGTAGTTGCTTATTTTATTTACTTTAGAAGTGACGACGCTCCTCATGCAGCAAAAACGCTACAAGCTATTTTCTACCGGTCCCTTTACTTATAACTTTAAAATCTAATGTATCGTTGCGTGTTGCCATTTAAGGTGTCCTTGCCAAGAACAACCATATTTTAGAAGTACGTATGTTGGAAAGACAATCCTCTCGTTTTGAGGAAGCCCTAAACTTTGGTTATCGTTAACTTTAACTCAGCAATTATCCAGTTGATTTTACTAATAAAGGAATAGAAGTTAGTTAAGTATATATCATTAAATGTGACCAGAAACAGAAATATTAAAGCTAAAGCTCCTTTGCAATAACTGTAATACCTTCATAGCAAACGTGTTGCATTTCGGGACACCCGGTATGCAAATATTCGCTTTAAATTACGTGATATGTCTGTCCAACATAGGTCATCGTGGTTCAATCAAATTTAAATAAAAAACAAAGCGATTTTTTTTATTCGTTTCAATCTCACTCTTTGAATTTATCCCTTCCCTGCAATAGCAAACAAAATAAGTCAAATGTGTTTGCAGCCAAAGACCAATTCTACACTGCAGTCAAAGCGTTTTCATGTTTTCGGTGAGATAAAATAAACAAAACACATCAGCGATCAAATTAATTAAAGTGTCTGGAAAGGCAAACACGAGTTAACGAGCGCGTGCTTGTACACATACAGCTTGGTTAACAGACTTCGTGCAGCCGGGGCGTGCAGCCACCTGGAACGTTCTTCTGTACGCCGCGTCGTACAGGGTCAGGGGTTCACGGGACACAAACGTTCATAGGCTGACAAAATTTCGAACGAATTTCTTTCATCTTCACGGTAAACGAGAAAGAGGTATATAATCAAATAAATAAAGTCTGTGAAAGCTCATCTTATGATGTATTTCTGCGTAATATTTCTAATTTCTGATTGAGAATGTGTTCGAGAATCAAAACTTTTATAAACTGTCAGAAAACGTGTATGTTTAATTCTTCTAAATAAGACACCGTTCTTCAATGAAACCCTTCTGGCATCTATAGTAAATTTATAGATATTTTCCGCCCAGGCACCCTCCAGGCGTATTTGTGGATATTTTTTTTCCAGGATTGGCGTAGCCTCAATCTTCCTTTTCTGCCACTTGTCTTTGGCAAAACAAAAACACTATGCCTGTGTCACCACGGCTCCTACAAAGACAAATGCGCAACAAAAACAAATAACCCAACACGTAAAATCAAATACGCAACGAAAAATAAACTCGCCACATCAGTGGTTCGTGACATTTGTTCTCAACCAAGGGCATCAAGGTTCAATTCAGTCAAAAAGTAATTTTAATCCAGAAGACTGGGCGGTTCTTTCTGAAACTATTCCAGATTAAACAATCATTCCCCTGCAATATAAGACACAACAAACTAAACTTGTCTGTGTCAAGAGAATAATTTCAACTTTAGCCTTCTAGTGTTCTTTGATAAAAGTTGCGCAAAACAAGAGCGCCTTCCACTCGCTGGAGGCAACAACTATGACCCATCACCATGTAATTTGGGTCTTTGCAATCTCAGCTCTTTGCATTCTAGCAGCAGAAAATGCACATGCATTGGAATTGAGAATTGAAAAGCTTCGAAGAAACTGTAGCTTCCTTGATACAATTGTAAACAAAGCATGCCAACAGCCCATGTATAAGAATGGAATTACGCTGAAAGTTAAAAAGGAGCAATGTTTGGCGAAATGGAAACTTGAATCCATTAGAGTACAAGGATGCAAAACGAAAACAGTACTAAACCAAATTTGCAAAGGAACATGCAATTCTTTTTGGCTTCCAGATAACACCAATGGCAATGGCTATGCCGGTTGTTTTGGATGTTTCCCGTATTCTGTCTCGATGACTTACTTGCGTCTTCATTGTCCAGCAAGAAAGGAGAAAGTGTTAATAAAGAAAATACCGATGGTTAAACACTGCAAGTGCCAACGGTTCCCATGTTTGTTAACAAGCAAGCGTCTTTAAGAAAGCGATGAATAATGTGAACTCAATTGCTGTTTGACTGTATACTGGCAACATACCGCCTTCGTGGTGTGGAATGGTCTGGACAATCTTAAGTTTGTTTCGCTTTAAGAGATTCTTGAAATTCTGCTGTCTCAAAGCGATTGCTTTACCAACGCCAATTCCAGTTCATCTTTTCTTATAACAGAAATTTATTAAAATTTTGGGAAATTGCATGAAAGACATTTTAACGCAAAAATGTTATCAGGAAAATTATGTAATTTTCAGTCAAACTTTTTTAAAAAATTCAAGAATCAAAAAAGCAACACTTCAAAATTTTGATAAATTTCTACCGGGTGTCCTAAAAAAAGGTAGCGGATTTGATCAACGTGGCTTAGAAGATCCAAACGCCAGGGTTTAGGAGATCCAAAGACGCAATTTAGACGAAAATATAGACCTCTGGTTTTCGGAGGCAAATTTGAACTTTCAGAATTAATATCTCGACTCTCGATGCACAAATAACATCAAACTAGGTATCAACTTTTAAGTTGACTACTGGTAAATATTTTACAAATTGTTTCGAATAAATTTGAGCTAAACTCACAGCGCGAGCCTTGATCAAAGCTGTTACCCTTTTTTAGGACACCCGGTATTATAGCAGCCTTCATTAACAATATTGGAATAAGTTGAAAACTACTGCCCTCAATGAAGAACTAGCAGTCAACGCATAACTAATTCTGATATAGAACGCTTGTGGCAATGGAATTGAACTGTTAGCTCCAGCAAAGGGGGAAGTTTGATAAACGAAAAATTGCAGTTTAACCATGACAACACGATTTGTTATTTGAAAGAATAGATTTCATGACCATCTTAAAAGCATTCAATCAAATAGGAATAAACAGAGAAAGCAAAACTTATTATGATTGGCTTGGCTGCGTTGAAGGTGTAAATCCATTCTTTATAATGAGAAATCGCATTGTCACATTCTGAACTGAATAAGAATGTTGCTAGCTCCAATAAGAATTCTTAAGAGAGTCAAGGCTAAACTGATTCCAAGAAGAGACACCTAGACAGTAGGTCTTGGTTCGATTGAACAAATAGATCGAAAATCTATTTGTAATAAAAAACTAAAATCATAAATTCGATTGTATGACAAAATCCTCCAATGTGATTGGATTGGTACCACAACATCTTGTGTTGGTATTCCATTAAAATGGTAGCTCTCAACGTTAATAGAAGAAATCGTGAATTCAATTATCAAGAATTCAATTTCATAGAGCAGAGTTTCGTGGCATTAGTCGTGTGTTGAATGATAAAACGTGTTGTATGATAAAATATCGTTTGGGAATTTCGTAGAACAGAGTTTCGTTGCGTTAGTCGTGTGTTGAACAATAAAACGTGTTGTGTGGTAAAATAACATTTGTGTCATTAAATTCAAGTGTACTCGGAAATTTATCAGATAAAATGATGAAAAGATGTTATGGTGGTTAGAATTTTATTCAGAATACACTCACACTTTTGGCTTTTTCAACAAGCTAGAAATATACTTACAGTGACACTGCGAAGCTGATTGTATCGGCTATCGGTGAATGACATTACGACTTCAATCTCCTCTACTCCGTCACGGGCATGCAATCGTTCTCTCGATATTGAAACAGAAACTACAGTACTTTTTATGTAATTCACTGTGATGCCAGAAATACTGTCAAAAACTTGTAGCTGTGATTCCAAGCTGGAAAAAAAAGACATTAATCTAAAAATATTGTTCATCTACTAATAACTTTGATTGGTGCAATAAAAAAGCTATGAAGTTAATTTCATCTATTTCTGAAAAAGTTTACGTTGCAGCCGAAATCTTAACTTAAATTTTAACACAATTATCGTCTTGATTTCTGTATTTTATAAACTGCATAAAACATTTTCGCTGTCAAAATGCGAATTGCGCTAAAGAAAAGGTATGCCAAAATTGCACAAAAAGTTAAGATTGTACCTGTATTAAATTTCTAACTGAACTAACTTTAAAAATAAATATCTCAGGACCCAGAAGTCCACTTAGTCTAGTTTGTGTGAGGCTGATTAGTGAAGCTAATTTCATTTCTTTTAACTGTTTTTTTTTAACAACGCAAAGCTAAATGTAAAACCCATAGCTTTGCTATATAGCGTGTTAATAATGCATTTATTCATCTATTATATTTTTGCTATATATTTCTTTTGACAAACACTGGTCAAAAATTACAATTCAGCCAAAATTTTGTAGAATATTCTCAAGCAACCAGTGACACTTTTAAGTAAGAATTTCCAAAAGCATCAAAACAAAATATATAAATTACCATCGACCGTAATCAAAGACTGGACTCTCAAGATGAAGTACCATTGATCGTTGTAAATCTTCAATTTTCTCGAAACTCTGAGATTCTTTTTCATCGATCTCCTCGTTTTCCAAGGTTTCAGCGTCAATAATGTTTTGAATATTCGATAGCTGTTTTTCCTCCGAGAATGACAAAATAAAATAAATTTCAAATGGGTGTTATAAATTTATCAGAGCATTAATAAATACCAAAGGTGGGTTTGTCTCAATCGAAATTAGTCCTTCCTTTGTTCCAAAGGTTGGTTATTTTTCATAATAGCTTGGCTACCTTTGTCCCCAAAACCTATTGTTTCCACGTGAAACTATCCCGAAATAACATCTTTTTGGAAAAATTCTAAAATCGAAAATCTCAGATTTCTTATAAAATTTTTAAAAAGACAATGCCCACCCTTAAAATACAAAAACCTTGCAAGAACTGACAGATCAACCTTACCAACTTTATTTTTCTGATCGTTAAATCCCTACAACAATAGGACATTGTGAAAAAAACTGGATGTTTAGTAAATATATAAATATATCTGAAAAAATGTCTGTACTGTACTTGCCTCTGTAAATGGCTTTTAGTTCTTGTGTCTCCAAAATCAAGTTTCTATTTTTAAAAGTAGCCATATAAAATTCTCGCAATATTTACAGAAAATGTCAAAACATTATTTTTCTCCTTCGCTATTTTAGAAGTTTTGCTTGTTTTGTCTCGTTCTCATGTTTTGCCTTTTTCAAACGTCTTTTCGTAAGCAGCCAAGTAGCCCAACAAACAAATCAATGACCCGGTACATCCAAAAAATGCAAAATAACATGAAAAAATATTCTAAAAGCAAAAATTTTGATAAAGATTAAATTAAATTAAACTTTCAGCTCACCTGAAATGTAAATTCGTCTTCGTTATCTTTTTGTATCTGTAAAAATATTTCATCCAAAAATAATTTATACTTTCCTGCAGTAGCATATTAATAATCTCAGTTTTCTGTATTTTAAATATATTCGCTTGATAGCGAAGCTTTGTTTTTTGTTTGATTGGGAAGCTTTTCGCAGTTGCGAAGGAGATAATAGGGAGTTTACGAAGGGCGACAGGAACGTGAAGCTACGAAGGCAAACTTTATCTTGAGATATTGACAATTGTAATAATTTATGATAAACGTTTATAAAGCTTACCTGAAAATACAACAGAAATAGATTGCCGTAAAGTTTGGTTTTCTCTTTGCAATATGCAACAAATTACCCTTTACAATATACTAACTTTACAATGTGGCTTCGTGGATTTGATTTCTTGGAGTACACCGTAAAATCAGCTCATTTCACGGCAGAAATTTCAAAGGGACAACCTTCTAATCTCCTTTCAATATTTTCGTGGAAAGCAACATAAACTTTTACTTGAATAGAAAATTGTCAAAAATAATTTTTAAACAAAAGGTTTGTGAAGTTGCGGTTGCCGTTCTCGTCTTATATCGCAAATTCCCTAGTACGTGGCGGAGAAAACGATAAAACGGCGAAAAAAGGAAGAAAAAAAGGAAGAAAGACAAGGGAAGCAACTCCAAAAACAGGTTCGCCAAAGTTAGAAATCCCTGAATGCCATATGTCTAAATAAGTCTTAACAAAAAACAAAGCTCCGCAACCAAACGAACAGTCACAAGCGAACAAAAGATATTTACCGAAAACGAAAAAGTATATGAAATATGGTGCTGAGCTCTGTGGTTAATAATTCTATCAAAGTCAAATGAAAAATTTGGCTAGGTTTTCTGAGTGAAAAATAATACTTCAAAACGTGTACGGAGAAACAAAAAAAAACAAAACATATATGCCACCTCTGTACAAGTCTTCATGTCTTCTTCAAAGTCCTTCTTTTTGGCTTCAAAGTGCTGTTCCTTTAAAAATGAATTAAAGTCAGGAAATGAGAGGCAGGAATTAAAAAAAATCTTTCTACAAACGCTGCAGATGTGTCCAGTCAAATTCAATTGATATTTACATTAATTTGCTTCAAAGGATAGATTGAATGTGGATTTAATGTAGATTTATTTAATGTGCATTTAATTGATATAATTAATCAATTTGACACAACATTAGTAGAACAAATGAATTGAGCTGAACTAATCCCAATCTCTAAGCAAAAATACGCCAATCAATTTATATCAAGAAACATTTTCAGCTCATTGATTTCCCATATCTGACGAACCTGACATTCATTGTGGAGCTATGAAAAAAACTTTGATTATCAGCTGCATTTGTCAATCCACCTTTTCTCAAAAAAGTCTGCCATTATAGAATTTTGAAATTTTTGAGACATTTCATTTTTGAGCAAATTTTTCAATTGTGCATGCAATATTTAGTCTGAAAATATATTTTGTCTATCCTACAGCCATTACTGGCAAAAGATAAATGGCAATAAAACGTCTTAAAATCTACAACGGATTCGAGTGCAAAATTGAAACTAGAACAAAAAATTGTCCAGAAGGTTATTTTCACCGTTAAATCTCTTATAAACTACAAAACTTCAAATATTAATATCTTCTGTTTTAATTAATATTTTGAAGCAAAAGTATGTCCCAAAACTAAACTTTTCATGCATGATCAAATTTTGGATTCAAAAATTTCAAGAACAACAACTTTCATGGCTACACAAGGACACAGGGAAGAATCAGAATAAACTGCTGTTGTAATAATAACTAACATTTCTTAAAGCCTTGTGTGCAACGTATATACCATGTGCAATATTCAAAATATATTTGTAACAAAATCATGGCATTTGGATGAGTTTTCTTTCAACTTCTATTTCACTTCAAGATCTTGATATTCAAACATCCTTGAAACTAACTTTACAAAATATTTGAAAGTCTTACCTTCTCTTCAAGAAGTTGCATTTCTGCTCTAATCTTCTTGTTTAACAGAGTATTTTCTAAAATAAAAACATTAGATGACAATGATGCAGAATATTAAAAATCTGAATTTAATGTCTGTCAAGGGACCCAAAAAGTTAAAATATTTAAGAAATAACAAATATAAAATTTTCCAAGTATGGAATATTAAAAAAGTAGCTTAAATTTGATGAAACATTTAGTGTTTTCATGAGCATTCTGGTTTTGATGCACCCCACATTATCAAGCTGTTTATAATGATACAGAACATGTTACCAGCTCTGCTTTGTAAAAAAAAACAATTGAAAAGGAATAAAATTAGCATTTTGTTAGCCTTGAATAATAATAGCACTGTATTATCAGTCAGAAACAAAATACAGTACAGGCCATTCATAACTTAACATAATTTCCTTGCAAAAGAATTCTTGCCAAAATTTCAACAGTCTTCAGAACTTT
>JAYJMH010039520.1:0-15379 GCA_036873815.1 Phacellophora camtschatica | reverse complement strand
CTGGTGAATATATTACATCTATTTTTTTTTCTCTTTATATTAGGATTCAATGAAAGAGCAGTACCGGGCCCATATCTTTTTCAAGTCCTCGGTTTTTGTTGCTTGCAGGAGATTTCCGTAGCATTTGTTTTTCAAACTTTACACAGGCCCAAAGGTACTCAATTGTCTCGTCCTCTATTCCACATCTTCTACGTTTGGTGTATTTGCCTTTATAATTTGTTCTTAGTTCTATTATATTTCGTTTCAGGGATAGGAATTTGGAAGAAAATTTGTTATCTTTCAGATAGTCTTTGAATCCGAAGGATGATTTCTTTATCAGACGCAGTTTTGTCCTTTGATTAGTTTTGTTTACAGAGTGCATTTTCTCAATCATCTTTTCATTTATAATCTGATTTCGTTGTACCAGCAGTTTTTCAGACCCATTCTTTTTTGTTCATCATAAATGGTTTTTGATGTTTATGCCAGTATACAAGTTTCCTGATTTTTATTTTATATTCTATTGGGAGAAGTATACCACATTCAAAGAGGAAACCAAACAGTGGCGTTGTTCTTGGAAGTACAAATAGTTTGGTCAAAGCATCTTTTTATTTGCTATTTGGACATTCCAGTCCAAGTTTCGAAACCATACAGGAGTTTTGGGATTAGAATCAGATTGATTATTTTTAAACCCACTTCAATTTTGTGCTGTTTTAGTGTTGCATTTTTTTGTCAAACATGTTATTTCGTTGATGATTCTGAGGCACTTATGACATCGCTCATTTATTGCTGCTTCTATATTACCTTTGTAATTTTTTACATCACCTAAGTATTTATATTTCATTGTGGTTGGAATCTTTTTACCATTTAAGTTTAGGTAGTTTTCTTCTATTTTCTTTCTACTATATCTCATGCACATTAATTGTGATTTTTCATTGTTAAATCTTAATAGATTCCTATCTTGAAAATTTTCTGTAACATCTAACATTTTTTGCATTGCTGTTTCATTTACTGACATAAGCAGTATGTCATCCTGGTATAGAAGATGGGGTATCTTTATCTTTCCGTAGTTAATACCAAGTGTTTTCCCACATCTATTTCTCTAAACCCCGTGTCAATAAAGTTTGCACATATGGGAGCTTCCCACACAGTCATCTGTTTAACAGTTTCTTCTATATTGAATAAATCATTTTTTCCAGAGTCATTTTGAACAGTTACATTGCTGCACCTATTGAGTTCATATGTAGTGACCAGGCATTTTCCTTTCACACCACTCTTGAAAAGATCTAGTAGACAGCGCTTCATCCATAGTTTATCAAATGCCTTCTCGAGATCAAGGAAAGCCATTACTATGGTTAAACCAAGATACTGATAATAATCATTTATTGCTTGCCAGACAAACAGATGGTCTAGAGTTAAGCGATTTTTTCGGGCTTCTGCTGCATATTCTGAGGGCCTGTTTATATGGAGCCGGGCTGGCCCACTTAGGTGAGATCTCACCTGCGCAAAGGTTTCTATAAAATTGCTTGCAATTATTTTTGCAATGATTACATGAGAGCCGGGCCAGCCCGGTTAGGTGGGATCTCGCCTTCGAGCACCCGAGATCTCACCAAAACGGGCTAGCTTTTTCTCATATAAACAGCAGTGTCAACATAAGAAAACAGTGTCAACATAAGAAAGAAAATGTTTCGGTGGTCACCGGAGATGATCGAGTACATAATAACGGCTTTGAGAAAATACAAGAGTAGGATGGAGTATCGAAATCGAGATGGAGTATCGAAACCGCCCAGCTCAATACACAGACATTCGCATGCAAATGGCAAATCAATTCGAAGAGAACGCCTATGTGTAAGCATATTTGGTCCTGTAACGCCACACAGTAATAAAGTAACGCTGCTCGTGCTGTGACATCAGGAAGAGGGAGCGGGAGTGGTAAAATTGTGTAAGAATTTTACGATGATCTTGTAAAACTTTGGGGTGGTTCATCGGCTGCATAACCTTTGCCATCTGGTGTGGAAACAGACTCGTTTTCCCAGCAACAACAGTCTCATGATGCAGTTCCTAAAGTTTTCCAAATAATCAATCATGACTATTTCTTCGATGATGACTTTGAAAACGACACCAGTATGTAAGCTCAGTATGTAAGAAACTGATAGCTCAGCCTCTGCAGCTTATATGGATCCAAAAGTACAGGAAAACAGGACTGAGAATCCAAGAAAGCGTAAACAAAATGAAGTACCCAAACTAATTGACAACAAGAGAAAACATCTTGAAAAACATTATCAGCTGCACAGCGGGACCAACTTCTGATTAATGAAGCGAAAGAGGATATGAAATTTAGGAAAGACTTGGCGGAAGCAATGAAACAGTCAACTGCCTCTTTTTCTCAAGCCTTACAAGGTATCAGTGCTTCCATGATGCAACTTGGAGCAGGGATATGTCGCTCAATTGAACTCTTGTCACATTCTATAAGTAATGACCAACCACACTGCTACAACCAGAATTTATTCTACCAAAATTCCCCTAACCCTTCTGCCTATGCACAAAACATCCAGTCTGCAGCTTCTGGTACCTATATCAACATGCAGCTACAAATGGATATGCGCCCAATCAAAGTCACCACCACGATGAGACAAATGAAGGAGAAAATGGTGTTTATTTTTAACTATCTTGACTGCAAATAATCATTAATACTTTTAAACTGACATTAAATTTTGATAAGTGAAAACACTATTTTACACAGTTAATTTGTGAAAGCAATTTTATTTCAGACTCTTTATCTTTTTCAAGGCCTGAAATATTGCAGAGGGATTTTTTTCATTCTTTGTAATGATACTTGTTATTGCAAATTCTTGAAGCACATTTTATCTGGCTATTATTGAAATGAATTTAAACTAGAGGGTTAGAAAATAGTAAAACTGAGTGTGGTCTTTTTGCATTTAATAACAAACTAAAACATTAACATACATATATGTTAAACAACATCAAATAACTTTTAATAAACATGAGGTTTGCAAAATGAATGTGTTAGGTTGTCTCTAACATACTTAGTCAGAATAGATCTGACTACTTCGCCTTCACCACAGTCACATGAATAGACTGGAGTATTTCTATTTTCAATTTGATTTCTTTTTGCATTTCTCATTTGATTCTTAACACAGCTCTCATCAACATAACTGTTGTTTGACTCGCAAAAATTGTGCAAAACAAAGCATGCATACATCAGAGTTGGGATGATTTCAATGTTCAGGTCTATTTTCCTTGTAAGAATTGACCATTGTGCCTTCAGTCTTCCAAATGCACATTCCATTGGGTTTCGTGCTGATCGCAGCAAGCTGTTAAACAAAACTTGCTCATTTTTTTAGCAATTTTCATATTCCTTCATACAAAATGGTGTCAGAGGGTAAGCAGGGTCTCCAATCAAATAGTTTGGTATCTTATCATAGCCGGGAAAAATCGTTTGGAAAGTTTTTCGAAGTTTACCATCTCCGAGTTTTTTGTTTATTGAAGAGTTTGCGAACACCTTTGCATCGTGTACACTTCCAGGCCAACGGCATTCAACATCCATAAACATGCCTCTATAATCACAGACTGCCTGAACATCTATAGAATGAAACATTTTATAACAAAAAAAAAATTGAGAATCTTTATAAGATTTTTTTATAGGTATGTGATTCCCATCGATGCCGCCAAAAGCTTGCACCATTCCAAATTTTGCCTCGAATTCTGATACCTCCTTCCTCATTTGGTCAGTTGCAGGTAAAAAGATATGCCTTTGTCCCGGTTCATTTGAAATTGCCTGACATACTTCGTACAAGACATGTGACACTGTACATATGTGTACACCAAATGTATTTGCTGTCATTATCAGTGAGCCTGTATCCTTTAGATAATAAAGTGTAATGGCAAGTTTTTTCTTAGTGTTCAGTGCTCTATAGTTTGGTGAATTTGGCCTAGGGGCAATAACAGGACGTAGTTGATTTGCTAGTTCGTTAAATACATCATTTGCCATCCTAAAATTTTTCTTTCAACTCTCTTCAGGGGCCTTTCCTCCAATCATGTTATCCCACCACTCATCAGATCTTCCAGGCTTATACCAGCAACTTCTTGGTCTTCGTCTCAATTTTCTCAAGCTTGCCCTTTTCAGTTTCTGCAAAAAGTAGTTACGTCTACGAAGAATTGTAGTAATTACTGCTGCATTTTTTTGGGCTTCATAAATCTTCCACACAATTATTAAGCCACATAACTGCAGAGTTAATCCAAAAATTGCTCCAAACTGAATAAGAATGAGAGAGAGATCAATTTACGAAGTTTTGGTGTTCGTTTGGGCGCCATGTGGAAACTGACATGAATTAAAAAGCAGTGTGTTTTCCCGCCCAATTAAACCTCAATTGATCACGTGACCATTTTCGCGCCAATTTGCCCGGGCTGGAAAGTATCTTCCCGGGCCAACTCTGCTCATGTAAAGCCGGGCTAAAAATTATCCCACCAAAGCGGGCCAGCCCGCTCCATATAAACAGGCCCTGAGAAACTGTTTTCAAGGTGTAATCTTTGTCTCTCAAATGTCATTTTCACAAATAACTTACATATTGTTACCGTTAGAAATATACCTCTCCAATTCTTTAATTGGTTTCTTTTACCTTTACTTTTGAAAACATTTTTATAATAATGGTCCTCCATTCAGATGGCACAGTTGTCTTTATAAAAACATGATTGATCATTTTTAGAATGGAAATCTTCAGATCATTTCCTGCATGCATGAAATGATCATTCACAAAATTATCCATCCCAGGACTTTTCTTCTTTTTAAGTGACTTTATTGCCTTTTCAAGTTCATTTAATGAGAATGGACAGTCAGTTGCATATCTTTTTTGTTGTCGGGTGGAAATTATTTTTTCAAAAGTTTTTTCAATGTTTTTATGAAATGCCTTGTATCTTTTGCTTACTATTAATTAGTAGTTTACTGAAGTAGTTTGACATTCTTTCATGATACTGGCATTATCAACACATTCTTTCCCCTCTTCAGTCATAACACTGCTAGCTACTGAAGGCTTGTATCCTAGAAATTTGTTACAGAGTTTGAAAAATTCTGTTGAGTTTACAGGAAATTTTTTTAGCTTTTCTAATTTCTATTTTTGTCTTTTATAGCCTTGCTTAGTTTTCTTTTAAGATCCTTCTTATTAGATCTTAGAGGGTTAATATTAGCTTTTTCTTCAGTATTCCCTTTATCTATTCTGTTTAATATTAATGCAGCAACTAAAATTTTTCCAGCATGTTTATAAAATTTCTAACAAGAAGTAATTGCAACTAGCTATAACGTGACTTGTCGCTTTTCAACGGGAAAAAATACATTGTTTTGAAATTGCTTGTGGAATATTTGACTGCTACAATAATTTATTCTTCCCTGTAGATTGATTGGTAACACACTCAAAGTTTGGTGATTTTTCAAAACTCAGAAAAAATTGCAGCATTTCCACAGGAAAACCAGATTTGCTGTTAATTTGTATACATTTTGGATTAAATTATTTCCTGTTGTTTACTGTTAATTTAGACTTTTTTTTATTCAATATGTCCCGTTATTTTTCCCTGATTTTTGTTTTTTGCTGCGCAGCGAATTTCCACTACGAACTTTTACAGCCTGTGAATCGACCCTAAACTGATTTTCTCGACATTCTCGCTCTATTTCCAACTTCTGACAATAAAACAAACAGCATCTAAGGGGGTAAACCACAAATGTGAATCTGCACATGGAGTTTTCCGTTCGTTTTATGTATATTCAAGTGAGATTTGAAGATTAGATAATACAAGATTAAGCGTAACATATCGTACCATCTGCGCGTAGCTAATCGTGCAAAGGTCATCGTGACCTACTTTGATCAAGATACGACAGAAAGAACACTGGCCTAAGCTCGACCCCTGCAAAGAGCACGTACAAAACAGGTGAAATAAATAATGTAGCCCCTTGCTCCTAACTTTGAGATGATACATGCTAAGCCTCGTTTAACGGCCTATAACTGCCATGAGTTTGAAAAGCATGACTCGAAATAATCCAATCACAACAATTTTGAAAAACAGAACACATTTTATCGTCAAATAAATCATGGTGGTAAAAAATGGCCAACAATTTTCTCTAATCTTTAAGAAGAACCAATAGAAAGCAAACCATGTGAGATAACGTTTGGGTAACCAGGGTGTTTAGGAAAGGTCAAAGAATAGGTTTTAGGAAAAATTGAATGTAAATCAGTGAAATAAAATGTGACTCACGTTCTCATTCTCATGCTCGCTTATTTTGCTTTTGGCCGCCATGTTTCGAATTTCCAAAACAAATTCTGCTTCGGTTTTTTTTTTGGCAAACAAACATGACGGCCATGAGCAAAATAGGCACGCAAGAAAGACAACGCGAGTCACACTGTATTTCCCAAATTCACGACAACACCCATGCACGTAGTTTAATGACAATTGCCTCCCTGAAGACAACATAAATTTTACAAGCGCCTTCCCTGCGACGATTTGCAATTATCAATAAACCATATGTCGACTGACATTCTTGTAAGTAGCATTGTTGTTCAAGCTTGACCAGCAGCACTAAAACTTTCGCGAATATTTTGATCAATGTTTAGCAAACAACCAACCTATAATGTCGCACATCAACTCGCAAGTTAACAATTCACTATTTGAATTCAATTGGCATTTACATGATCGCTGTTATATGTTAATCTTATCTGCATGTTGTGGAAACAAAATTAACAAAAACTGAATTATAATTAAGACAACAATTAATAGTAGCCTTGTTTACAACATTTTAGACCATTCCAGTGTTTCATTCTAATTGTTGAATTGGTAAGGCCGATAATTATGAAGTATGACTTACAGGCCAGTTTCTTCCATGCTTTCAAATACCCGCGCATTTTCGTCTTAATCAGTGTAGCATTGAAGAAAATTTATCGAAGTAAACTACTGCTGACATCCGCTATCTCGACCACTCCCGGAAAATTTAAATCTGTTCGAGATAGTGAATGTTCAAATTATGGGCAGCATTTCATAAAAAAGCCAAGCGAAGGAAAAAGAACATTTGTTCAAAATTGCAAATGTTCGAGAATGGGCAGTGGAGATAGCAGGTGTCAGCTCAACTGTATGTAATTACAAAACACTACAGGCCTATAAAATAATAGATAGTCTAAATTAGAAGTCTATAAAATTTAATAACATTCAATCAATAATGAATGTAGAATGAAAAAAATACATGGAAACAAAGAGTTCGCAATGCTAAACTGTCCAAACAGGTGAAAAGCCTATTATTAAAATAATGTCTAATTGGTAAAACATATTAGAACTTCGTCTACATGATGCTTTTTCTTTTGCACGTATTCTTTTGGACTTACAATTTTTTGCATATTTTGCGTTCAAAATAAAAAATTTCAAGTACGAAATGACAAAATTTAGAATATTGTCTTTGTAGAACAATGTTAAATTCTTCAATTTCTCGGACTGTCACGTTTATTCCCCCCCCCCCTTTATTAATGAATTTTATTTTTCCAACCCCCATTTATAACGACTCGCCCGTTTATTTGTGTTGACGTGTATTATTTGAAATTTTAGTGCCCCTGGTACAAACCAGTGCTGCCACGCAGAATAACGTAGAATAGCGAAATCAAACTGGCTGATAACGGTCGTAGGTAAAATCTCATATGAATCTCCCTATAAAACGACTGCGCGTGCGCAAGCTTTGCCTACACATAGCTTTGCAGCAATAAAAACAACAAAAAGAATAATGAAATTGCCTAAGATTTTTTGAAAATCTAACCGGGAAGTATAGTATACGAAATAAAGTTATTAAACGATGCTGCAGGGTGCGTGGAAATAAATACAACCCTCCCTGCAACAAAAACAATAACAGCAAGAATAGCAATAATAATAAAAATAGAAACAACAACAACGAAATTGCGTAAGATTATATGAAACTCCAACAGGGAAGTGCAGCACACTAAACAAAGTTACTAAACGATGCTTCAGAGAGCATGGAAATACATAGCAACCTTACAACAAAAACAATAACAACAATAGTAATAATGACAATAATAAAAAAACAACAAAATAATAACAATAATGAAACTGCGTAAGATTATTTTGAAAATTATTATGAAAATTATAAAAATATTTTTTTTAAATTCCAACTCCAAGCGCATGAAGAAAATATAAACCATCTTTGGGAATGCTCCAGTTCGTGAATAACTCTAGTTCTCCAAGAATAAATAATGTAGAAAAACAACCCTAAAAGTCTGAACAACATACAAAAATATGTATAACTATTTTGTTTACGTGGCTAATGACCTGAGTTACTCCTTTACTGAATTTTAGTGAGTGCTACGAAACGGAGATGTGGTTTATATATTATGATGCCATATCATAACAAGGAAGTCTACTAAAGAAGTTACCAAACAATGCCACAGGGAGCATAGAAATTACATAACAACCTTGCAGCCATAAAATTGATATATACACACAAAAATTAAACTAAATTAATGTAATATAACTACAACTTGGAAAGTTGCAGCAGAAGGTTCGGTTTAGGAAATAAACTTGATATCATAATCACTTCCAGAATATTAAAAGCTATGCCTGCAGTCACCCCTTAAAATATGACATTTAAACCTGTTCAAATTAACCAGTGGACCATGTGGCCCATTTCAAGTAAACGCATATAGACTAAAGCTAACGAAAAATAAAAAGCAAAAGAGTTGGCAACATTGATGGTGTTGTCCAAATTAACAATATAACACGTATTGACAATATCAATAAAATATACCCTGACAACAACATATAAAATACTAATAGAAAATAAATATATTGGACGAACGATACCATTCACATAGAACATAGAAAATATTAATAGATAAAGAATGCAATGAAAGTATTATGTTAGTGCTTAGCAATGAACTTGATGTGTTAGCATGAAATCTTAAATCTAAATAGAAGGAACAACATCATCATCATCATATATTTATTTATAGAATACAAATGTTACAAAGGTTACAATAATACCTGTATTCTATGCAACACAACAAAAGCTGATACCAAACTAACTTGGGCCGCTAGAGGATTTTTCAAAATCATAATTATCTGTTTTATCACCAATCTGAATGCAAGGGCATGATATACACGCACCAAATTTCTATTCCGCCAACACATCATTTGGCCAGATGCAAGATTAATTTCATAATTTAATATTTTATATTATATCAATGGCTTTCATTGGTATGTTTAAAACACTGTATACTTTTCCACAGCTAGATTGTAATTGTGTTGCTGCATTCAAGAACATTACACACATACAATTAGACTGTTTTTACACAACAATATGCGTGGTATGATAATTGTGCTGTTGCATTAAATGACATTACACACACAAACTTTAAATAGGCACATACTACCACATGCTTTTTAGTGTAATAATGATTAACAACAACAACATTTGTGTTAATATAGGTTATGTAGTGTTATGAAAAACAATAAACGTTCCTGTTCAACTAATTAAGAAGCAACCAGACTATCGTGGAGACATATAAAATCATATTCTATAAAATTGCATTGATGAAATATAAACTCAAAACTTTTCATATCTAATCTGCTTGTAGATAACGCTTAAAATAGCGTGCTTGTACAATGAGTGCACTAATTGTCAAATCTATGACTTTTCCATTAAAGGCTTTCTGCGGGAAAAGTAAACAAAAACACGTACAATCTTGCCACAAGTCTTGGAACACTTGTCTTAATGTTCTTGCTGGAGGATAACGTTTTCATACCCTCTCTGCTGAGGAAAGACTGAGTCAATGAAGTTTATTGAACTCGTGCCCATGGTCATAAGCAACATGGTCTCACATTAGAATATATGTAGAATACATAATTGATACCATTGTGTGATATACATATTATGCGGACGCGCAACTGTGGTGCTTATATTTTGCATCATATGGGGGATGAGAAGTAACCAGTGCACAAATAACTACGAAAATGAATCTCAGTGCACAAATCTTGTTCTCAAATGTGAACATAGGAGCAATATTGCACGATCATTTGTTTATATATAAGCAACTAATTTAAAAGTCACTGTACTGAAGTTCGATTAAAGATTAAGCAACACCACTTCTGAATTAACAAAGAAGTAGGCAACATGCAATAAGAGACGAGTAAGAAATTTTTTTTAAATTGCAATTGGAGCAAGCTCTTCTTTTTTGTAGCAGGGTACTGTGGCCGTGAGAGGCACTATTTAAGCACAATGCCATTTTAATTATACTATTTATATCTGATTTCTCCTTTTTAAAACAATGCTGATTTGAGATAATTTATCACACAATATTACAGCAAATCCAATGAACAGAACTGGTAGGAAAATTTCGTAAAGATACATTATTCTGGGAGAAATAAGAAAAAGAAAAAGATTTTGATTGAAGAAAAACGAATTGCATTTTAAAAAACTGCATTTAAAAAACGAATTGCATTTAAAAAACTATTTTGGCAGGCTTTGTAGTTGATCAACACCAGTCTTTTAAAGATATATTCGTATCTTTATGGAGTGCGCAAGTAATTTTTGATACGACCTGTGCAGAGATCAATACAAGTGATTTAACAATAATTAGATATAAGATACGACTATCAAATTTAAACATATTTTGATAACGAAATTCATATAAATGGTATGGTAAACAATATACGATGACAATGTCAATCAATTTTTTGACATGTGACAGCAATTGTGAAGATATTGTGGAAGGAGCAGTTAATCAATAATGAGTCAAACTAGTGTAACACCGGCACATAAAACCAACAAGAAACAAATTTGCTTTCACAACACTACACTATTTAAAAAATGGTCCAACGCCTGCTCCTAAAACAAGCCAGCAACTGACCTTGCTTTCACTACATCTGAGGAAACTATATCTGTGTCTTCGTCTATTTTGGACAAGATTACACGAAAGAAAAAAATGGAGTGCATGAAGCTATATCTGCATGCAGAGAAAATAAATAAGATAAGAAGCTACATGAACAAAACGGATTTGCACAAAACATGTTATATCTATACCCATACAAGAATTGAGTGCATGAAGTTATATCTGCATGCAAGGGAAATGCATAAAGCTACATGTGTATATAAGGAATTTTTATGAAAGCAAAATGTACACATAAACAGTCATATCTGCACATTGCAAGTTTTTACCAATACATAAACGCACGGGAAAATGGCATAAGTAGCATAAAAAGAAATTACCTTATGAGAACAAACTTTATAAGGATGCCAAGACTTAAATTATAAAAAGAATAAAGAAAAATTAAGAGCATTTCAAAGATTTGGTAAGAAGATATTTAAAAAAATAAAAATTATTCAAGAAAATCTAAAAATCTGAAAAATATAACGACATCAAGCCTCAGCCAAAATTATCTAGTTTTCATTAAAAAAGCGTGCAGTATAAAATGAAAATTGTGTAAACATGAAAAAGAAGTTAAATATCTCAAAATAATTCCAACGAATACATTACTGTCCGCGGGAAATTCACACAGACATTCTCGCAGATCAACTTAAGACATAATAAAATACCTTTTCCAAAAGTATGTCTTTTCGTTGATCTTGCAAATGTTAATGTTCAAAGATGATTAGATAAATCTTTTTTTAAATTTACTAAATTTGTTAAGATTTAAACTTGAAGAAACATCGCATAGTCATCATCATCATCGGATCGGCCTCGGTCGGATTGACATGACATATTCTTTCCAGAAACTTCTATATTCCATCGCCACACCAAGGCACCTTTTAGGTACTTTCACATCTTCAGCAAGCTGGTCGATAAATGTGCGCGAAGGTCTACCTTTTGATCGTTTGCCATGAGAGGGCTCCCAAAGAAGAACTTTTGAGATCACTTCTTCCTTGCTCCTCCAGCAATGCCCACCGAACCACGTTCTCTGCTGTTTGATGACATCGGTTATCTTCGGGAGCTTGACAATTGAATATTGAATATTCGGGAGCATACAATTGAATATTGGTCATATGTTGGTTCCATGAAACACTTTTCACAACTGTTAGCATCTTCGTGTATCGCATAGTATTACGAACTATCTTAATAGTTCGTACTACATCGCATGGTAGTACGAACTATTATGAATCTATTCCTGTTAGTCATTGCTTTTTGTGTAGTTTTGTAGTGTTGTTGTTTACCTTTTCAAACTATACATATAACTTCCAACTTCCATTAAAATTGAAAAAAATTATTAAATACAAATAAAGTGATGTCGCCCTGAATGGATCACTTTCTTGTTTACCATCAGTTCATTCTTAGGACGCTTTTGAAACAAGCAAACTCAGAAAGCGTGCATCTAGATTGAAGTTACATCATACAACTCTCACAAATTAAAAAAAATATCGTAAATAGGCAAGTGATTTGTCCAGGACGATGAACAATTCAGGGCGATGCCTCTCCAGTTTCCATTACTACAGTTAAAAACAATAAAACAATGAATTATATAGAACTCCATCTGCAAATTTATAACAAAACTGATAATATGCTCAAAACACGTAACTAAATTTTTGCAATAAACATAGAACAAATAAAAAACAACCACCATGTGTTGAAGCAAATAAATAAATAAAAATACAAAGAAATAAATAAAAAGCAAAGGGATTGAAAAAAGTACCAGGTTACTTAGTAAAAGGTTGAAAACGAGCAAATAATATTAGCTTGCTGTCTTAATTCAAAGACAATTAAGTTAAAAAGATATCAAAAGAATATCAAATCATCAAGATAGATAGTTAAACTATAAATTCGAGAATTTTATCATGGAATAATAATTTTTGTAATACATATGAAGATGAAAGTAAAGAGATCAATGTCAACAACACAAATCAAAGCCAAATTTAAACTTCAAGAGTACCAGTACTATAGTATAAAGTTTAATCATGTTACTGATAGTATGAAAATGAAAGTAAATACAAAAATAAATAATCATAAATTGGCAATTTGTCTCAGTCGATATCATAAACACTAATACGCTATGTTCTTTGAATATAAATCAAAGTTAAATATTTAAACTATAACTTCAAAAACATCAGTTCAATAGTATAATATTCAATCAAGTTAATGATAGTATGAAGATGAAATAAATACAAAAATAAATAATTATAAATTGGCAAAGAAGTTTGGAATCGGTCGATAACAAAAATATAAATACGCTATGTTCTTTGAATGTGAATCAAAGCCAATCATGAATAATAGTATTATGGTATGTAAGTAAATACAAATATAAATAATTATAAATTGGCAAAAAACTTCGCATCAGTTGATAAAACAAACATGTTATGTACTTTGAATGGTAATCATAGCCAGCAAAAGTAAGTTTCATTACATTGCCCAAAATTTCAAAATTCTGCTTCAATAGTAGTCAAAACCACTTTCAAAGGAAATTAAAATTTATATAGATATCAAATTAAGAAAAAATCACAGAATAAGGCAAAATGGTATCTTATCTCTTAATGAATTGTTTGTACGTTCGACGGGTGAAGCGCGGGCGCAGGGATGTTTGTTTTTCCGTCTAAAATGTAGGAATTCTCTGGGTAATTAAGTTGACCAAATCTATTAAGGTCGGTGGAAATTGATGGATCTCGCGGTTCGTCAAAAGATTATAAAAGCTACCTGCTTGATTGTTGCAGCGATTCGTTCTAATTCCATCGCATCTTCGTTCACCAGCTCCAAAATTGACTCGGCTTCTCTGTCCATAGAGGCAAAAACAGCGTCGGTCCACGATCGAGCTTTCCTGACAGCTGAATTTTCCACAGGCGAGCGGCAAATTCTTCTTGTCTGACCCTGGGAAACACTCTCTTGGCAGGCATATGTTTCTCTGTTGTCCATATTTTGGAGTGAGTAATATTCATGACTGCTGAACGAAGAATTAGAGAATGGATTTCGTGAGGTCGAAAGATTAGGGTAATTGCTGGAAGCACGATCATCCACGGTGTTACAGCGCTGGCCTCCAACCGATATAGCTGCAGCAGACGACTGTTGAAATTCGCCAGAGTAACTCGGTGTATTTGGATAGTTGCAATAACCAAAATTATGCTCATGGTAGTTCGTCACAGAGCCAGTCAGTTGGTTGCCTTGATAAGCAAATCGTGAATTAAAATCGGGATTTGTTGTTAAGTGCGGCATTATGCTGTTATCAGCGTACATCGCTAGACAATTTCATTGGAATTTTCCTTCGGTTGCGGCCAACTTGACATTGTTCGAGATGAAACGCTCCACAGACTGGTAACTAATGATGTCACAGGAACTGTAAAAGCAGTTGAAGGAATGTTCTCGTATTGTGATTCTAGAGAAAACATAACAAAAATTACATAACAACAGGAAAATAGCAGAAACAAATTTTCTAAACAAATATTCAGCTCAAGCCCATAACAATGCAATTTGCGATTGAAAATAATATATTTTATACCTATGAATTCACTTGGTTTAATTTAAAAAAAGAGAACAAAACTTATTTTAAAACAAAAACAAAAGTATTTTATATCTATTATTTAGAGTGATAAATCGCATTGTATTCAGTCCTGAATCTTTTGTTTCAAAAGATATGGTGAAAATAGAATTAGCAAAATCAAAACAATTCTTAAATATTGGAAATTTCGAAATTTGATAAATCGCTTTTCGATACTTTCTTCAAGAGAGTGCAAAATGTAACAGACAATCTCCCTTATAATATACTTTTGAAATCCCAATATCCCATATAATGACAGGACTAAGCTTATAGCTTTTCTCCAGCCTGATTTACAAATAAACAAATATAACAAATAAAATGAGAAAAAAGAATCTTGCTTACAAGCATTTGTAAGAAATAAAATTAGACAACAAGTAATATATTGATGTATTTACAAATAAAATTAGAAGGTCATGTAGTTTTTTAAAGCAAGTAATAAAGTTCTCAACATCGTCAAGAAAACTTCCCGATGATACAATACTCATAAGTTGCTCTTTGCATTTCATTTTGAATACTTAAACATATTTATTTGTTCAAATATTTAATGGTAAGAAGTTCCAGAACTTCATACCAGAGTAGCTGAAAGGTCTATAACATGCCTTGAATTATGCAAGGAATTGATAGCTGCAAACTTTGTATTGTGGTTATGGACACTTTTTGCATCAGTAGAAAAGACATATAAAGTTGCTACAATAAAGTTGGTACAGCACAGCAAACTCAATATCTTTAGAATTGAGTTTATGATTTTAACCATTGCTACAGCACAGCAAACTCAATATCTTTAGAATTGAGTTTATGATTTTAACCATTGCTACAGCACAGCAAACTCAATATCTTTAGAATTGAGTTTATGATTTTAACCATTGCTACAGCACAGCAAACTCAATAT
>JAYJMH010039509.1:0-15380 GCA_036873815.1 Phacellophora camtschatica | reverse complement strand
GTTTGCAAGACAAAAGAGCGATTCCCAAGAGTGCAAGAGGCGTTCGAAATCCATTGACCTTCTTCCTGGCAAAATTCCAAATTTTTGAAATCAACATAGATGCGCATGCACAAAATGCTCTTTGGTCGGCAGGACAAACGTTTTTCTTCTATGCAGCAGTAATGTGATGGAAAAGTTCTAGCAATATTTAAGCAATATTCCTTCATTATCTGAGTGATTGTGATTGAGTGACTGTATTTAACGTACCAACTTGCGAAAGTCTCGAGATGAGTTGGTTCCAGCAGGGAACAGGGGTGAACATGCCGCATCCGGGCATGGGGCCGCTGGCTTAACGTCCCCTCCAAAAGACGAGAAAAGGAGCTGGTCAGTTGCCTGGAAGGTTGCCTATCCAAGTGTTGACCCGCCTAGAGCACGCTTAACTTCAGTGATCCGATAGGAACCGTCCAGGACGCTCAGCCACTCGCTTCCTTAAACGCTCTGAAATGATTTCCATTATTTAAATTCTTTCAATCAATTTTCAAAAACATTTTTAAATTTTTGCCAAACATTAGCCAATGATTTCGTATCAGTCAGTTTCTTATTGGCGGGTTTTTACTGTATTAAATAAATCAAGGATCTCAATACTGGAATGGTGAGAGTAGTAATAAAGGGTGCTCAAAAGGATAAATCAAAAATTGTAATTCTGACACCTTAATGTGATGAAAAATAAATATTGACTAAAATACGTCAACTAAAAATATTCTGAGGCTCTTTGGAAAGCATCCATATCAGGTGGCTCTTTGTATATCGCTATATTTCGCTACCTCCGTGACACACGTTTATCCTCTCCGTTATTAGTAATACTGTTGTGTTATATGTTATTAAAACTGTCCAGTAGTTTCGCCCAGACAAGGCAAGCAAGGAAAAGTCTTTGTCACAATATCAGTAGATACGGCCCCATGAGTTGCTCAAGATAATATGAGCTGCCAAAGATTTTTAAATTATGTTGTTTCTACGGTCGTGCGGCGTTTAACATACAATATTTTGTTTCTACTTAGAAAAATGGCATGATGCCATTAAAAAGTAAAAATAATTAGTTTGAACATTGTCAGTAAAATATTGCCAAACGGATTTTGAAACGTACGAACGTCACAAATATGAAATTAGTAGAAACTAGTACCAATTTTAAAACAGAAGTTGTTTAAAAATTTCTGCTATCTAGTTATTATCATACCTTCTCATTTGTTACCATCATACTCTATTAGTCGTCGGAAATCCCAAGTAAATTTTCTCTAAATTTGTTGAACTTGTTTCTTAGCAGTAAAATAACGCATTGAAAAAAGCTTTGCATACATCAACAAAGGCAATACTATTTGAAAAAAAAAACATGCAATCCTGGTATGCAAAAATTGTGAGTCCAGCAACTCGAAGAAGAAAAATTAAACCAAAGTAATTAAAATTTTCAACTAAAATTGTCAAGACTACTTTCACGTTTTATTTTTTCTATCACACATGATAATTTCTTAGACAACGCAAACGAGCGATAATATAAGTCATCGGTTCCGGTTTGTGCAATTGATGACCTCAGATAGATCTCAAAAAATTTTTTCACTTCAGTCAAATCAAGTTTATCAACTGTTTTTAATTTATTTCCTTTCCCAGAGAAAATCATCACCAATTCTTTTAATGTACTTTTTAGTTGAACATCAAGAATTTCCATAATTTTAAGCAAATTTTGAATAGAATCACCAGATAATTTACCTGGATCATCAGAATTTGTAGCACAATTAATGCCATCTGTATCTTTTATAGAATCATCGCACTCTTGAAAATTTGTTCTAAAATTTTCTGTTACCGCAGGTTTATTTTCTTTACTGGTAGAGGCCTTCGGCATACATGTAACCTCTTGAGCATCAATTTGTAAGTTTACAGTTGGTTGACTAACCTCGTTAATCATGTCGTCTTGGTGTGTGTTCTCGGTTGAGTCAGACGTCATTACAGGAAAAATTTGAGCTTCCGCAGGCTTTTCTGAACTAGGGACTGACAGCTTCTCCTCGAGCATTTTCTCCAATTTTCTTGAAATGATTTTTAACACGGACATATTTCTTTCAGTCAACATGACACCTAAAGCAGTTCGAAGCCTTTTGACGATCTTGAAAGCGCTTATCTGCTGTGACGTGAGTTGTGTGTACAATGCAACATGTTCCGTTAGGGTAGTGAGATATTCAATCATAGACTGATTGTTATCGAGATATACATATGCTTTGTTGTAATGAAGTTCAGCAAGTGATATGAATTTCTTGCTGCCAGCATCAATATTCTGCTGTTATTAAAGAAAATTTGCAACATATTAAAAAATATAAAATCAATTTTGACATCTGAAAGCAGAGTTAGAAACTAAGAACTTTGAAACTAAAAATTGATATGAAACTCAATGGAAGAATTCAGACAAAAAAAACAGTGCAGTATTTTGCATTTGTATTTAAATGGATGACCTTATTAAACGACATTAAAAAAGTGGACTAAATCACGGGATAAATGTGAAATGACACACAGAGAACATTTCTAAAAGATTGCAGTTATTTTAATGGAAGAATCAACCCATATGAAGGGAAGAGAGATCCATTGTTAACAAATGTTTCCCGAGTTATGACGTGAAAAGGGCCATGTGTCATATTCTAAAAGCAGTTAAAATGTAATAGCACAATGCAGAAAAACGACAAAATACCTTATTTCGAAGAGAATGTTGATATAGTGAAGCAATCCTGTGATGGATAGAACCGATCCTGTTTCTTACTTTCAAATATCTTAGCGACTCAGTGTTGTTTTCCTCATCTTGGCAATGATGCAGCGATTTCATCATCAATGACTGTATTTCCTTGGAAACCTGGCAGATAAATTTTAAATAAATACTGATATAAATAAAACACAGTAAAGACGTGAGAAAAAGGCTAGACGTACAAAAAAAATTACTCACTTTCTTGACTAAAAGGCTTATTCACACGTCCTTTTTCACCAAAAACAACAGAAAACCTTTTGCAGTAACAGATCACTCCAGTTTACCGTCAATCATTAAACAGATATTTCACATTTTACGACTGTAACAGTCAAAAAATCCTTTTTAAAGATACCCTGAGTCAGTTACCGTAACCCTGAAAACTGCAAAGAGCACTAGAGTGTTAAAATTAAAAATGACGGCACCAATGCGTAAAAAAGCTATTTAAGCGCACTAAAGCACAAGACAAGTACCCACATACCAGAAAAAACAACAACCGCGACATTTACGAAACCAACAAAATAGTGATCATCTGACAAAACATTTACCTCATCTAGACCACCGTGATATAATAAATGCATGGAGGGTCGTACCAAAAACTGTTGATGCATAGGATAAACAAGTAGACTTTTACGGGCCAGACTGTGTAAATACCCAGTTAAGCCATTAACAAAAAACATGACCAATCTGTATTTTGAAAACAGAGAACACTTTTAAACACAAAGTTTAAGACAACAATGGAGCAAAAAATGCTGAAAATTCTTAGACAAGCTAACTATAGTATTGCATTGTATTACAAGCTAACAATAGTATTACATTGATATATAAAAGCCGAGAACTTTCGGACGATGAAACTTTCGGACAAAGTTATGTCCGAAAATTTAATTGTCCGAAATTCTTTGTTGTCCGAATGTTTTATCGTCCGAAAGTTTATTTTTTTCGAAAATAAGGAAACACACAAAAGATGGTTAATTGAAGCTTGTTAATCAAAATTAATCGTCTAAACATATAACTTCGCGTTCTTCTTTGCATTCTTCATCAAAAATTTCGCGTTTTTGGTCCTCATTTTCATCGTTTTCCAAAAACATAACCAGTTCTTCTTTATTGTCTGAAGACTCTGCACATTCGCTGTTTACTATTTCAAAGGAAGATATGCTTCCAGTATTTATTTCGCTTTCCTCTTCTGTCCCGACTTCATAATTGGCATTAATGATTTCTCTTAAACGATTTAAATAGCGTCTTTTTCGTCATCAATTTTCATGGTTACTTTCAGAAGAATCTCCAACCCCCCTCTTGCAATAGGCGAAGGTTGGTATCTTGTATTGGTTACAATGCCTTGAACAATACAACCTCTGTCGAGAAAAAATGAGATGGCTCTTGAAATTTCTCTTGGCACATGTCCAACAACAGTGGCTGTCATTTTCTCGCTACGTTTTAGCTTCCAAGCTACAGCGTACGGATCTGACAGCAAAGCAATTCCGTCTTTTTCTTTTTCAGCAAAAACTTTCTGGCCTTTTTTCGGACTTTTCCATGACGTTTTTCCATAAACGTGCCATCCTCTACTAGCAATAGTTTGAGTATAAATACTTTCCATTTCTTCCAAAATGATCCTTTTGAAGATCTGGACTAGACATTACATTAATTATGAACTAACCTATTATCTGTCATTTCTGTTGCATTTTTTGGCAATCTTAATCGGTTTTATTTTTGTCCGAAAATTGTTCTTGTCCGAAATTCTTAAAAAACAGTCCGAAATTTTTTGTCCGAAGTATTTTGTCGGAAATTTTTTCGTCCGAAAGTTTTCGGTTTTAGTGTATGTTTGTTTAACAAATGTGTTTGAGAGAATTTTAAAATCTTCTGAAATTGTATGTGAATTTGCTTGGGGTGGTAGCCTCTTGTCATGAGGTTATATTTTAGGTCGCTTATTTTCTCTAACAGCTCAGTGTCATCTGTGATAACTCTTTTGTATCTTAGGGCTGGACTATAAATCACACCAGTTTTGCAGCTCCATGGGTGAAAGGACTCGTGATGTAGAAGATTGCATGTGTCGGTTGGTCTTTGATAGAGCGAACTTGTGATTTTTCCCTCTCGTGATAAATTAATCGTGGTGTCCAGGAAGTTTATATTTGTTTGTGAATATATCGCTTCGAACTTATTGTGTCGTGAATTGTGTTTATGTAGTTTATGAATGTATTTAGTTTGTCTAGTGTGTGTGTCCAAATTAGAAAGATGTCGTCAATGAATCTTTTCCACAAAAATGGTGTATGTTTTTCGGGGGCGTTACTCAAAATGAAATTTTCTATTTTTGTCATAATTATGTCAAGCATTAAGCATTTCCCATTGCCGTGCCTTGTATTTGTTTGTAGAACTTTCCTTTGAAGGTGAAGAAATTTTGTTTTAGTATGAAATCCATCATTTGTTTGAGATGTCGCTTAGGAATTTGGGGGTGGTTGTTGCAGTATTCATTTATTGCTTGTATGCATGTATCTATCCCCTCGTCTTGTGGGATATTTGTGTATAATGATTTGACATCAAGTGTGACTAGACAATAGCTTTCGGGGATGTGCTCGCTGACCTCAAAAATTGTTGTAAAAAATGTGTGATATCTTTTATGTACGAATCGCTCGTTTCGACTATTGGCCTAAGATAATAGTCGAGGTAGATTGAGATATTTTCTGTTGGGGAGCCATTTCATGATAATATGGGTCTCCCTGGAATGTTTATTTTGTGGATTTTTGGTAACATGTGAAATATTGGTGTTCTGGAGTTGGTACTTGGCGTAAGGTATGTGCATAAATCTTCATCAACGACTCCCTTTGTTTCGGGGCCCCCCGATAGGCACTATCGTTCACGCAATAATGCCAATTTTTATCGCTTTTCACGCCTACATGCCATGTAAAAATCGATTTCACGTTCACGCAGGACAAGAAGCCTGACGATTTTTAGCTCAACCCCTAGAAAGCCCCAGATACTTGCTCGGCTATTAGTTCAGTTGTATAAAACCTTGTTTCCTATTTTGCAATTTAATGTCCTACAAATGTAATCGGCATTTTCAAACATGTAAAATGATTTGAATTATTATTATTATAATAATAAATTAAACTGCAATCCTTAAGAAAAGGCCCAATGAACTGAAGTTTGACGAAAAGGACGTTGCCAGAGCCTTCATAAAAAAAATTAACATGAAAAAAATTTTAATGAAAAGAAAAAAGGGAAAAAAAAAGAGAGAAGAAAGTTTCTCCTTTTTTCTTTCTTTTCATTCTTTTTAATTTAATTTGAATTTTTGAATTTAGTTTTTACTTTTTATCTTTTCGAGGCTCTGGTACCAGGGTAGGACGTTGGTAGTCGATTGGTCTCATTTCATTGACACACAAACGAATGTTAGCATTAACCCATTAATTGGTATTATTATTTCAGGCCTTCTGGCAAATAAGATTTTTGAGTAAAGAAGTTAGCCTACGAATTATGTGCCAGTGGTGGTTTTATAAATTTTTTTGTGACCACACTTTTTAAAATGGCTTAGAATATCCCTTTAGAAATAATGGCTGGCAACGCCCACTTTATAAGGTAAGTGCAACTGACCCTCGACTTACTACACGAGCCCCCAGCAACAAGCCTCGACTGATTCCAAATCTCGCCACTAACTATTCATTTGGGGACTTCGTTTGTAGACAATTTACAAAAATTAATACACAAAAATTTGGACACTCAAAAATTAGAAAAAGATTTTTTTTTAATTAAAATATTTTCATTTACTTCAAGACAATTTCTTTCACTAAATCTTATACCTTGCTTGATTATCGTCATCAGTTTTGGTACCAGATTATGTCCAGCGAAGGGGCTCTATCTTTCCGAAATTGGGGGCTAGACGAGTGGAGCGATTGAATTTCTGGGGGGCACTTCCTGCAATATGTTTTACGTTGACGGTCAAACATCTAAGTGATAGAAGATATAGAGTTCTTTAACAAAATTCCTAAATTAAAGATTGCCGAAAGGGCTGCGGAGGGCTGTGTTTTCTATACATTAATAAAACATAGAAATGACAGAAAATATTGAGTTCTTCAGCAAATTCAAAAATTGGACAGTTAGAATGACTGTCGTGACCAAATGTTGGTTTCTACATTGTATTGAATATCGAAGAGTTGTTTTACGAAAATTTGAAATTTGCGATTGCTAGAATGGCTGGCGTAGCTATTTAGAGATTTTCCTGAGAAAAATTTTGAAATGTAAGATCGTTATATTGGCTGTGATGGCATATTTTTAATTTTTATCATTGACAAAAGATTTGATGAGAAACTTGATTAACTTTTAGGCTTGGAGACTGCTTGTATAGATTAGCAAGGGGCAATTATCTCCACACAATATCACGATTAGGCTCGACTACAGTATGGCAAATCATTACATCGAAGTTTCAACTTTCATTTTAAATAAACTTTGGCAAATGGCTGTAATGAAACTATTCCCTACAAACGTTGAGGAACACAAGGAATGTATGGTTGATTTTGAAGAGATGTGGCAGTTTCCCTGTTGCTTTGGGGCAATAGATGGTTGCCATATCCCCATTAAATGTCCTGTCATCAACGCATTAGGCCTAGATCTGGCATCTACAACTACACCAGTCGCTTTGTGAACAAGCGACTGGTAATCATACGATAATAAAATTTGAAGAAAAAGTTTTGGTTAACCAATCAAATCATTCTGTTTTTAGCTTTAACAAAAATTGTCACAGCTGTCCAACTTTTTTCTTGTATAATTGCCAGTCGCTTACTGCATTCAGAATTCCCTGTTTCTAGGTGTGTGAGGAATGTTGTGATTTGTTAGGCCAGAGTACAATCTTGCCGCCTTTATCGGCCCTTTTTATTGTGACGTTTTTGATGTGAGAGAGGCTGTGAAGAGTTTTCGCAGCATGAATAAAGGCTTTTCATTTCCATTCTAAGTATGAGAAGTCAATGTTTGACCTCAATGATGTTAATGTTTTTCAATGCTTTCAAGCTCCAGTGAGGTCGGAACTTTTGGAAAATCATTTGTAATGCAAGCACAAGCATAAAAAAAGCGCCAAAAACCATTCCGTTAACGTGAATACTGTATCAATTGTAAATCATTTTAATGATTTAATCCACGCAGTGCACCATTTATGTTAGCTCGTCAAAGATGTTCTGTTTTTTTGTTGCACCCGATACATCTTCTGCAATTGACAACTAAATTAAATAAAGGAGGAAGACACAAGGAATTTTGCGAGTTGAAGAATTTGCGAAAATTGTACCGAGTAGAATTAGAAATTGGCCGATAAATAGTAGGCTCATCTTTGCCGACTGAATCATAACTTTACATTTCCAAATACGAAATTCAAGGGTGCGAGGTCTTATTTTATTACTTTTCACTCAACTGGAAATAGCAATTTTTTGGAGCTCTTAATATTAATATCAAGATAATCTCAAAAATGTTTCGTGGATAAAATTGAACGGAAATAAACTTAAAAGCGAATTGAAATATTTTTTGTTTGAGAGGATATTTCGCAGAAATAAACTTCCTTCCTTGAAGCATTTAAAAATATAGAGACATGTAAACATATAGCTAGCTACCTTTGAGGTCTTCTGGAATTGGAAAGAGCTGCTTACCTTGCTTGGCCTAAATTCATGAACTTCAAAATCCCCGCCGCCATTTGAAATTTCAAATTCGAAAAGGAAGTTTTCATCATCCCACGTGACTTTTCCTGAGCAGTTTCTTGGCTGGCAATCTGCTGCGTGTTGCCAAATTTTGTAGGTTGCGGAGGAGACCCACATCTTGTTGTCAGAGCTCTCTTGGCGTTTGGTGTTCAAAAGACTCACTTGATGTGGTTTTTCGGACTGAAAACCTGTTTTAAAGATGTCTTACGAAGTCTTTTGTTTCATCATTGCTTTGGTCATTACAATTGCTCTAATATTTCTTGTTATTTGGAATGTGAGTATGATGGCTGGCCTGTGCGCCTCTTTTTTCTTGGTTTGCGCCCGGAGGCTTGCAAAAATTAAATCATATTGATATTACCGATCGCTTGCTTTTTTCATGTGGAGGCCCAACGAAAAAAAATTTCATTGCAAGAAGAAAAGGATATGGCATTTTTGGGGCCATTTTAAAAATAACTTGTTATTTTGAATTTTTTTGAAAAATCAAAATGACATAAAACAGTGGGTTGTACGGGGAATCCCATTCTATTCTACCAATGAATACCCCCATGGAAAGTTTGCTCACCTCCTTTTATATCTCCTTGGGCCACTCCACACCATCAAGACCAGACTGGAATGTAAGGCTCTGGTACCTAACTGGACTTGTTTTGCATACAACATAGAATTTTGACTTTTTTAATTATGTATACAATTCATAAAAAATACTGAATACTACAAAATGGCATGCACATTAAAAGGTGTGGTCCCATTAATTAGAAATAGGTAAACAAAATTCATCTCTGCTGTACATTACACATTATTGCAGCTCTGCTATAATCTGGTGTATGACATTTATACCTTCCAGTCTTATTGCACATTGAATCAAACCTCAAACAAATGTTTGTTACAGGTGAAATCCACCATAAAATTTGAAGCTCAGCTGAGACTGAGCCTTCTGGAATCGGGGGCCTTTAAGATCTAGGGTGGAAAGAGACAAATAAAACAATAGAAATAACAATAGAACAGTAGAATTGGCATAAATCTTTGGAAGATGGTGTATACAGATTCCACTATGTTGACTGGCAGGTAATTACCCAGCCATTTCGCCTGTCTGCATATGACACTTGCGCACCAAAGAAAAACAATAGGGTTTCAACTTAGACAAATTGAGCTCCCAAGTGAATTCAAAATTAGAAAATTTATCAAAATTACCCTTCTTTGCAAGAATTAGACCCTGTTCACATGAGAGAAACTGGATCGATCCCAAATTGGTACGGATAGGCCTTGTGTTCACACAGGTTTGCTCGGGATTGATCCGCTAACTGTGCCAATTTGGGTTTGCTTACCAAAGCGATCCAGTTTGGGATCGATTAGTCCAAATGAAGATTTTGATTTTCTTTGATTCGCAGCCATTTTAAAAGTTCGTATTTGGTGAGGAGCGGTGATGGTTTGGCAGGGTTTTCTAAACACATTTGCAATTCAATGCGAATCAGTTTGGGACCATTCCCGTGTGAACACAAGCTATTTTGGGATCGATCCCAAACTGGATTGATCCAGTTTCTCTCATGTAAACAGGTCTTAAAGTATAGCCCTGATTTAAGTTCAGCATGTGTTTTTTTCAAAATACAAACAAAAATAATGCTGGATGTTAAAAAAATATATCAGATTTGATCCATGCTGGTATAACACTTTTGTTCCAATCTATCCAAAATAATTTTTAAAGTACAGTATTCCTCAATAGTTAAACGTGAAAATAGGAAAATAGCTAATACGAAAATTTGGAGGAAAATTTAAGCTTTCAAAATTAATATTTCGACTTTCTATTCACTGATATAAAGAAACAATATATACATTTTATCAAGTTTTCTTTAACAAGATATCTATTATATTAAATCTTCTTAACCACTGTTGCATTTGACCAAATTTTATATGTTTTTATATTATATGCAGGTGATAGCTTTTGATGATTTGAAGACTGACTACAAGAATCCAATTGATCTATGCCAAACTCTAAATCCGGTTGGTATCATATATATACAGTTCAACCTCCATATAACAGGCACCTTTTGGATGAAAGTTTTTGTCTGTTTTTGGGAGATGTCTGTTGATTAAAGTTCTATTTAGGGATTTGACCTTATAATGGAAATTCAGGACAATGTCTGTTGTTAGGATATGTCTGTTATGTGGAGGTGTTTCTATGCTGTCGCTTAGATATATTGAGGTTTAAGTTCACCAGGCTTGATTGAAGTTTACACTGATTTGCAGGATTCCTACAAATGAGTATTGTGCACATTTAATTATGCCAAATTATTCTATTGTATTAGATAAATTTAGATCCAGATAAGTTTTCACATCTTCAAAAGTTAGCCTGTCAAACACATCAAACTTTCAGTCAGACTGGGCAGATGTTCTCATTCAAAACTATAAATAAAATTAAATGCTTTTTTGAGGTCAAAGTCCACTCAGTATATATGAATATTCTAAACTGTGCTGATATTTGGGTTTGAAGCAGTGAACATAAATACTTTTTTAATATTTTGTTCAAATATTATATTTTAATAAATTAACACGATATTATATTTTCATTTATTAGCACTACTTATATTTTGATATATTAACACTATTTATATTTTAATATCTTGTTTACAGCTTGTTCTTCCTGAATATGGAATACATGCATTTTTAATGGCACTTTTTTTCTTTGGTGGCTTCTGGGTTGTTTTTATGTTCAATGTACCACTTTTATGCTATAACATATACAGGTATCCTTCTTTATAAATCTATTAATATGAATTAAGTTCTTGTTGAATATATAACTGCATGTTATCATAGCATCTCTTTATTGAATATATACTATTTGCAAAATCATAGGTTATTCTTTGTCACATCACAGGTAGCGAGGAAAAATGATAAGCATATATGTCATTGAAATGAAAAATTTAATTAAAATATGTCTCTTGCAAAATTATTTCAATCTCAAGATTTGTGATTTTGTATGAATGTCAATAAGCAAATGTAGATCATGTTTGTTCATGCAAATTTCACAAGAAGGGGCAAATAAAACGGTCAAGGCTTGAAAATGGGGGTGGGGGCAGAAGAAGCAAAAACAGCAGAAGCGAGTGTGTAGACAAAAACTTTCAAATGTTGCAGTTTGGTGTGATCATCTAGTTTTTTCGAGTATTTTGTGTTTGTATATACGATATCATTCACTCATATCTTTTGTGTTAATGTTTTTGAACATCTTTACAGATACGTCAATCGAAGACTTATTTCCGGTGTAGGCATTTATGATCCAACTGAAATAATGAACACATCGGAGCTAAATAGATGCCAACGAGAAGGATGGGTAAAACTTGCTTTCTGTCTAATCAGTTTTTTCCTTTATCTCTACAGGTGAGATTTTTATCTTTACTTCGAAACAATTTTATTATTTTAAAACATGATTGTCGCTATCAAATTTTTAAAGTTTAGAAGCGAATTCTCGAAATTATTTCCAAACATTAGAACACAGGTAAGGCTGCGAAACGCGTGCTATGGTTTTCTCTGACTTACAAAAACAATGAGGACAGTAAACAGGAAATTCCGTGACTAATTTGATTCATTTTAAAGACTTAAATCAAAATGTTTACAATGTTGGAAAAATTTCCGGAGGGATTGTTTCATTATTTTTTATTGCTGAGATTAATCGATAAATCGTGCAAACAAATGACTGGTGCATGTGAATGTAACAATTGTCAATGATTTCTTTTTGTTATTAGGAAAGTATTTGTTTGAAAGTTATAGCTGCGGAATAAAAAAAAATGTTTATCATGTTTTTGGAGACGTACACTCTTTATTTATAAGAACACACTTTATAAGAACATCAAAAATATAGAAACGTAGTAAGAACATGCTCAGCCTCAGAGCCAATATTTTCAAAAAATTCAATACCGTATTTTGAAATTATGCATTCACATTTTTGCACTAACTTCAAAACATTTTCTACTTAATACAAAACTAGAATGTTCCCAAAGTATCGTTAAAGAATTGCAGAAAAAACTGGCCACATCATCGCCAACAAAAATAAGAACAATTAAAGAACATTTTGAGCCTTAAATTCTTATAAATTTAAGAACATCGAGCCTGGACAAAATTTATCTGGTTTTTATAAAAAAAACAGTCTATGTCTCTCGCTGACACAACAATTAAAACAAGCGGCTATTATTTTAAGTCCTAACAGCTTGATCAGATCTGTTGAAAATATCTTGTATTCTACGAATAAACGGCAAATTCGGAATTTCCTCCCCCGCGGGTTGTTCTAGGTTCTGGCTATTCAAAATATATCTGTACCAACTGTGAATTTTGGTATAAAATTATGCTTCTTAGCCAATATATAACTCATTGCTTGTGGAAGATTTACTTTATTTGCTGAAGAAAACAATTTTGTTTCCAATCATGCAGAATGTGTCCGAATGTTTTTTGTCCGAAAATATTTGTCCGAAACTTATCAGTCCGAATGTTTTCGATGTTAATGTACATGGTTGTAATTCGGATCAACTGTTCCCAGAAGGAAATTTTTAAGTAAGCTCTGAGAGAGTAGGTGCTCATAAAAACAAAAAAGTTAACATATTTTAGTAACAGTGGAGTTCAATTTTGTGTCATTTTTTAGCCATTTTAACGACAAATGATAATGATTTAAAGGAAAATCTGAATCCTGGATTGAATGAACACTTTATGTCAATGAATGAAAATTGAAATTGAATAATTTGATTAGAATCTAGACTTACGAAGAATAAGAACTTTAAATTAGATGAAAATTTGGACATACGGAATTTCACTTGTCACACAACCTTCGAGGCTCGTTTGTAATGTTATTTGGTGGATGCTTCCTAATTATTTAATTTGCTGAATACAGCATCAGAAATGGAATTGATCAACAGGTGTAACGGCTTTTCAGGTTTTGACAATATTGCATACAAGATGTATAAAGATTATGTTACGATTAAGCTTAAGTAAATCTTGGTGTTATTATCATGGTATTAGCTTATACTGGTTATTTCATTTATTCGTTCACTTTCTTCTTCAGGTTATTGTATGCTCTTTTGTCATAATACGTGGTGACTATCACGACAAATGGTAGATATCATGAACTGTTTTGAGGAGGACATTCACGATCAATAAAATCATTGCACCGGGGATTGGTACGCTAACAGTTCTATGAATCATCAGAAGTGGACAGCACAGTTTATTTTTCATGTGTTAACTTGGCTGTTATTTACATTTGAACTCCATGAATTATTTAGAAAAATTTATGTTATAGCAGGTTCACTATGATTTATCATTTTTCATATGAATGTATTGGTAAATGTGGTTGAAGGTTTTATGTTGTTTTCAAACTGAGATGAGATATTGCAGTGTTAATCTAGCATTTTCTTTGCTTGCTTTTATACTAGCTTGTCACTTAAGCTTTGTTTTGGTTAGATCGCTGGGATTTTAGCGATCTTATTTATGGAAACTTTATGCATGCGGCACGGACCTCTCGCGAGGCCGCTCCGTAGGCGCATAAAAAGCCTCGCAGTGAAGGCGCATCTGTTTCACAAGATAGGACATAGGACACGCTAAAGAGCACGTTGTGCGAACAACATTAATCGTGTTTTAAAACCCATGCTCGGACTCAAACAATATCGAAGGTAAATTAGAGACAGAGGCACATGAAACTTATTTAAACCGCCGTCTATTCAAGTATATACATATGACACTGTTATTAATAACATTATTATAGCAATCCGAGAAAGAGAAACTCTAGGGCGTACTTTTAGAGGGAACAAAATAAATTTCAAGCGTCTTGATCAACTTTGCAAAAAGACAAGCCAAAAACTGCATGACTACTGATCAAGGACTAGGCCCGATACGTTTAGTAATTTGTATTCAGGGCTTTTATAGCTTTTAATTTAATTAAAGAAGGACCATCGCTTGTTCACATTATTCAAGAATGAATATTGAGTTCAGCCTGGCCAAGTTCAGCTTGTCTAGTTTTTATGTTTTTAAATAAAATATTTTTGCAAAGATTTTCATGCTCTTGAACGAGTTACAAATTTCATGGATAAATTAAAGGCACTAATGGGTGCTTTTTTTGTATCCATTTAATTTGTTGTCCGCTCATTTAGATTGTTCCATTGCTAAAATAGGAAAGCCAAAATTAATGAAATTCACGACTAGGGGTCTCACAGTGCTAAAAACCATGCATATAACTTTTAACTTTTACACGGTTTTTTATTATAAGAAACCTGGCTATGGCTCCACGCGAAAGTTTCTTAATTTTATTTGAAAAATTCCGTTTTTTTACTATGCATTCTGTTTTTCAACAAAAATTGGGTATATATTGTACAGGATAAAAATCTTCTTTGTTAGCAATTTTTCATTCACTATTAAAAGTTTCTTAACTTATAGTAGGTTTCACCAGTTTGTAGGCCTATCTTATAAAAAGTTTCTTATAAAAAAGCGTACTGCAACTAGTGCAAAGCTTTCAAAACCTCTACTAGAAGTCTTCATTGAGTCCTTGGAAAGTTGCCAAAATTTTAGTTTTTCTCGACAAGTTAGTCTTTCAAATTTTTTTCGCTCGCCTCAGTGACGGTGGATTATTGATTTTGAAACGAAACGCACAATTCAATTCAACAGCGTTCTTTTTTTCATTGGAAAAAATGGCGGCATTTTTCAGATGGATAAATAATGGTATATGTTGAATAATAGTAACTCAGAAGTTTGTTATTGAAGTTTTAAAAGTATGGAAAGAAGAAACACAAGAAATAAAGGTCATTTGACTTTCAGTGAAAGTTTCAGACACAGTAATGAATCTGTTGTTGGGTGAGACTATTTATTTCTAAATAAATAAATAAATAGTATTTGATTTTGGAGATGCTACACGGCTATGTATGTATGTATGTATAATTCTACCACTAAATTAAAGTTAATAATCAAAAATCTAAATTAAACGATACAAGTAT
>JAYJMH010039498.1:0-15380 GCA_036873815.1 Phacellophora camtschatica | reverse complement strand
TATGATTATGAAACCTCCCACACATAATAAACAAACATTGTAGATTTTAAAAATAGCATTAATTAGCATCTAATTATATTGAAAAATGTGCAAAAATAGCTACTCAACAAAAAAGGCAATAATACTTGCTAAAACCAGCAAAGACCTCAATAATTATTGGGAAAACATAGTTTCAGCCCCATGTTAAGTAATTAAAGAAATAAAATTTGATTTAGAGAAACAATAGGGCTTAATTAGTGTTATTTAAAAAGTAATTAGTTAAATTATGATGATTACATGTGTAAATAGTTGATTTTTAATTGCCAAATTTCTTTCCCTGATAGATTATTGAACAATTGTACAAAATCGATACGTTTTGCTATTGAATACAGTTATCTATTCATCATATGACGTCATATATGTACATGACGTCATACATGTCAAAAGTTGCAAGCGTCAGCAAAAATTAACAAAATATATATCAAAAGAACGCTCTCTCTTTTTGAAACGATTAGCTAATTATCAGTTAAATTAGAGGTCTTTTTACTGTTTTGTTCTAGACCACTTGCCAAATATGGACATATGGAGGTCACGTGGTAGAACAATAGACCATAATTACACTCATGTTGTGAAGACAATTAAATTTTAGGAAAAGTCAAGAAGTTCGATCACCTTACTGTAAGTAGTTTAGATGTTATTTAGGAATGTTTGGTTGGGGGGACCATAATGGCCCCCCAGGCCAAATAGGGTTAAGAATAGGTTGATTATAGATTATAATTTTGCAATTACCGCTACATTTATTTTTATAGTGATCCAAAAGACGAGGATTTTCAGGTCATAGATCCCAAGTTTAAAACGCAATTGGGAGAGAAAATTAAATCTGTGTTTAAAGAAGAGAATTATGATGCTAATTACCACAAAATTGAAAAGCTTCTTCGAAACAGTAAGATGGTAAGGATTTTATCTTTCGCTAGAAACGATTTAACAATAACTGCAATAATATTTTTAAATCAATTAAACTATTTTTTTATGTAATGTTCACAATCATTCTTCATTTTCTTATTTTCAACTTTTTCATTCACATGCACCTATTAATTTAATGCAGTTTTATGTTTTTTCTGACTTGTTTGATGTCTTAAATCACACAACTTGTATTTGATATTTATACCGGGTAGCCCAAATATCTATTGTAAGGTCCCCACGTTTCAAAGATGCTATGAAGGAGCTTTAGTTTTGATATTTTTGTTTTTGCTTGAGTTTGAAAAAAGAGACTTTAATTTATAGTTGTGTACCTTGGCTGCCAAAATCTACCCAATAATCACTAGAATCTACCCAATAATCACTGAAATCTACCCAATAACACTGAAATCTACCCAATAATCACTGAGTTATACTCAATGAAATTTGCTGCAATTTCATGCTGCTGCAATTACTCAATGAAAGTTGCTGCAATTTGCTAACAATCCTACAGCTCAGGAATCACAAAGGAGATTTTGGCAACAAGGTATCAACTTTAAATTGAAGCTTCATATATTCTGATATTTTTTGGTAACCTTGTAATTCATTTCATATTTAATTCATTTATGCAGTTTGCGATTTTCAAATTGGACGACGAACAAGGTTCACCCAATATTGATTTGGCCATTTTGACAACGTTGTTGAAAGGTAACCAGTTTTTACGAATACCCAAAGACTATTTCTGAAAAAAGAAATTTGGAAAAAATTTCTAGCCTGCGTATAGATGGTTGTGAACAAAAATCGGTATCAAATTTTTTTCACCACCGTCAGAACGCAAGCCACAAGTTGCAAGTAATGCAATGGTTGCTCTAAGATCTAAGCATTTGATATTTTTCTGGTTGTTGGCAGTGGCGTTTGCCAAACAAAAATACTGGGGTGGACTTCTTAAGAACGGGTGTCTGGGGGCTTAGCCCCTAGAAATTTTAGCGACCACACCCTTTACAAGCTTGGAGAACGTGGACAACGACCTCTGATCCCTAGAAAAACTTGGGTGGACACGCCCAGTCTACCCCGTGGCAACGCCACTGGTTGTTGGGTTATGTTATTGTGACGAAGACCAAGCGCGCTTTAAAACCAGGCGTGTCAAGCTGGGCGTACATCTCAAATGAGTTTGCACAATTCTACTTTGCACAATTTTTGGTTTTGGCCTGCATTTGATTGTTCTTAACATGAATGTTTTTGTTTCGGCATAAAAATGATTCATAAACGTGGGTTGTTTCTGAAAAAATCATTGGCGGGTCAAATTTCCGTTAAAACCAAGAACCTCTTCCATTTTGCAAAGCATAAGAGTCGATCAGAGGCGAACCAGGAAGATGTTTTCATTAAGCAATTGAAGTTATCACCTGAATTATAAACATTAGAAATTACAAAACATCTTAATTTGGATGTTCCATGACAGGGGACTTAATGCAAAAGTGAATAAAATCCAAGAAAGAGCACTTAGAATTGTGTATAAAAACAGTCATGCTGTTTATGAAACTTTGTTGAAATTTGATAATGCAGTGTCCATTCACCAACGCAATCTACGGTATTTGATGATAGAAATATGCGAAACCAAATTTGACCTAAATCCTAGTTTCATGAGTGTGACAGTAATTAGTAGAATCGCATTATGGTCTTGGATGATCGTATCATCTTTTTCGCGGTATCCAAATAAACTAATTAAAATTTTTACTGGATTTGTGGAATTTTAATAAAACTCACCTGTACATATTTTTGAATCTTTTATGAGTTTTTCAAAGCCTTTCCTGCATTTGTGCGAGGCGCCGCATTCCCTTCAAAAATTGTAAAAGATCTTTGTAGAAGAACAAGAAGATCATTTAATTATGTTTCTCATTTTAGCAGAATCGACCACTCTGACAGACATTCCATTCTGATCCCGAGTGTTATAACCTAAACTATAATTTTTTAGCTTGTTAGCCATTTATTATAAATTTCTGAGGCCTCTTCAGCAATAACATTTAACAATATTCAACATTTAACGGTTTTACATTGCATTTTAAAAACATTGTGAAAAATATAAAATAAATTTTCAGAGTGAAATGTCTCTTGAATTTGTGTAGAAGTTTCACAATTTTTTGGCTCTAAATGCTATGTTTTGATAACATGCTTTGGAAATTTGCTTCATCTTTATGACTGCAATGCCTTTTTATAAAATCTGAATCAACTAAGACATTGACTTAATTTGTGTGACTTAACCAAACGTTTGGTGTGGGGGTGACAGCTCAACCTTTTGCACCAGTGTGCCGCAAATTCAACGATTTTAGTAGTGCTGCTGTACTGGCTATTTTTTATGTATATCATATACCGGGCCAATTTTTACAAAATGTACCGTCTTGTCCCGGGTAGTTATAATATATATATTCATTCATTCATTTATTCATTCATTCATTCATTTATTCATTTGTTATACCGAGGTACCAGTTAGCTGTCACCCCCACTTTGGTGGAAAGTCACATAAAATTTGATGCTTCTCCCAGATTGTCCCCTTCTCTTTTTTTGTCGATTGCCGACATTTTTTCGCAAGGTTCAGCAGTGCAGATCTTTTACAAGAAAGAAGACGAAGAATCCATTGTAGTAATCATCGAGCTGCTAACTGTTTTACACTTTTGATACGCCCATTTACTGATATCTCGGACAGGCTTAGTTTTGACTAAGGGACTGGTCATTAAATGGCGAAGAGGAATGGAGGAGACATTGGGTTGAAATTGCAAATATTTAAAAACTCCCTAATATCCGCCAAATAAGTTAAAGATCGCGAGTCAGTTACAAAATTTTTGAAGAATCTTCTTGTAAGAACATATAATATTTTGCAGACCCCCTTACAGGCTTCTAAAACATTGCAAGACAAGGCAGAAGCTACGGTGGTTTGCTGATCTTGAAAAGCACATGGAAAACTATTTTAACACAAAAATTAAGACTTCGTTCACACGATGCCGCTAGCGAAAATTAAAAACTACCAAATCGTTACAGCACAATTTGAAATTAAAAACGCAGTATCTACAACTTAGAAAATAATTAAAAAGTTTCCTCATTCCACCAATGGATTTCAGCATGATATTTTTCGAAAGAAAATATTTGAAAATTCAGTTGGAAGACATCATTTAAACCTACAAACGCTCTGAAACATCTGATCTGAAACATCTTGATCTGAAAATGAATCTTGATCTGGTTGCCCAAAAAGGCTACAATTGTGTACAATTGCCATAAAGAAGCTCATTTCTCATGCATTTGTTTAAATTTTACATCAGTGTTATTACCCAGGGTACCAGAGCCCTAAAATAAAATAACAATAATAAAAAATGAAGTAAATCAAATCAAATAAATAATTATTATTTTAAGGCTCTGTTACCCAGATACTTTTGAATTTTTTTTACACATTTTTGATAAATGACTTTGATTTTTTTTACTGAAAATCTGGTATCGAGGGTAGTACCCAGGGTACAGTGTTATAAATGAGACATCAACTTAAATTTTGGTTGGCAAATTCGGCTTGATAATCATTAAGTTACAGCATGAGCAATACGGACACGTCGTTGGGTTATAGAAAAAAATTGTTTGTTTAATTATGCGGAGGAAGACGATTTCACTTCTGTGGTGGAGCATGTTTTTAATTTTACGTCTGCGGCTCTGCGGAAAAGTATTTGCGCGGGAAAAGTGCGACTTGTGCGGAACGTTTCTATACAATTCAGACGTAAAATAAATTATTCAGACGTAAAATAAAAAAACATCTTCCTCCGCAGAGATTAAAACATCTTCCTCCGCAGAGATAAAAACATCTTCCTCCGCAGAGATAAAAACATCTTCCTTTGCATCAGTAAAACATATTTTATTTTGTTTATAACAAAACAAAAGAAATTGCATTGCTCGTGGTTACGTTAAATAAAAGTACATTTTTATTTTGATGTCACGTTTTCATTATATATCCTTCTTGACCTAGTTACAGCTTTTTATGTTTTGATAATGAAAATTAAATGTATTGTGTGTTTGCATTTAACCTGAGAATTTTGCAAATAATCGATAAATTTTCAAAGGCCTAGCTTTTGGCTCAAAAGTAAAGCTATAACTTTACAATTTTGTAAATAATCAAGTAATTTCAAAAGCATCGTTCTTCCTCAATAGAAAGACTATAACCATACCAAGTTTGCAAAGCTAGATCAATTTTCAAAAGCATCTCTTTTTTCTCAAAGGTAAGGCTATAACCTTACAATTTTGAAAAAAAATATTCAATTTTTGAAAGATTCGTTTTGGCTCAAGAGTAAAGCAACAACCTTACAATTTTGGCAATAATTGATCTGACTTCAAATGCTTTGTTTTTTTCTTAAAAGTAGACCTTGCAGTTTTGCAAATAATCAATAAATTTTCAAAAGCATCATTTTCGGCTTAAAAGTAAGGCTATAACCTTTCCATATTGAAAATAATTGATCAATTCTGAAAATCCTCGTTTTTCGCTAAAAGTAAATTTTTAACGCAGTCGACAGTATACAAAGTGTTAGGTTTTTACTTCAAGGTTTTTTTGCCATTAATAATCAATCTTGAGAAATGCATTCGAAAAATCATTTTCTTGCTTTTGAAGAAACTCTAAATTTTGGTTATCATTAGTACAGCATAACTGAACGATAAAAAAGTTGATTCAACCAAACAAGATATCAAAATTTAGGTTGACGTTTCTTCCAATAGATGAAAATATGAAGCTCCTCCACCTGATACTGCAAGCATGTAGCCTTTTGGGATACTGTACACAATCTGATAGTTCTCAGATCGCTGTAAACTGAACCAACGGTGGTGTAGTAATGAATCAACTGACTCGACAACGCCCCTACTTAATGGCAAATAAATATACCAAAATAAGCTTGTCAGAGAAATTTCTAAGCGAGAAAATAGAATTTGCGACACGTCCACTGTCTATTGTTGTTATTATCTATCTACGATTAAAATAAATTAAACAATTAATAAAACTCTCAATTATAATCTGACAAATTCTTATTGTAAGAATAACTACGGCATACTACTTCTCATATGATCCTTGCAGGCATTATCATCATAATGTATGACTCTACCCTTAAATAATAGTTCTGTTACATGGAAAATATAGAATTTTCCGCCATGCAAATGTTAACGATTTTACTTAAGCGTAAATCTACGTTAGAGTAAATCTTTTTTTAATTTCTCTCGTCGTAAGTGCAGATATCTTTGTGAAATAATTGAAGAAATTTAAATAATTTGAAAACAATGATGATGAAAGGCTGAAAGAAGTTTCTCGAATGTTTTTTATTCAGTTCACACTTCAATTTTTTCATTCATATTTCTAAATGGTTCTTTACTTTTTTCTTTTCAATGAAATGGAAAATTGGAAACTGGATTTGCTCCGCCTATGACAAGTTTTGGTTCAATAAATGGTCGGGTCAATACATTTATGTTCTGTGCTCTGCCTTCTTTTCGGGCAATCTCATAACAAACACAAGCAAAATGAAACCGTTGTCAAATTTCAGGTACAAAGCTAGAACATGGACTATGGAATTGTAAAATAAGACATGTGGAGTGGTTAATGACTTCATTATTTGGGAAATAGTCAGTGAAGCCGTTCATTTTCAGAACGCTTTTAATATCTGATTTGATTTCTTTTAAATGGGTACCTTTTCGAGAACGCTCGAGATATAATGCTCCATATTTCGCTTAAAATTCCTGAAGCAAACATTCCCATTCTTCACCTTTCAGCACTTTCTGGTGTTAATGTCTAACAATCAGGCGCCCTATCTCATAATACATTAAATAAAACAATTTTCTCCTAAAGAAATTGCGTTGCATAATGGAAATGAATGCCTTAGATCCGTAAGATACCAAGGGAATAATGATAAATAATCGTACTACTACAGTACTGCCAGCATACATATCTTTACAAATACCATTTACATAGTTTAGAGTGTGGTAAAAAAAAAATTGAGTCATTCTTCATAAATTAACAGGTCCATTACGTAATTCTTCTTTCTAGTTGCTTGTAATAAGCTGAAAAAAGAAAAAGTGTCACGAGTCCTGAAAAATTTAAAGTGAAAGTCAAGAAAAATAGTTAAAAATTTGCAAAATTTATTTACGTTCCTTACATTAACCATACCATAGGAAAACAAATTGTTCAGGGGGATACAGCCTAATGTATAATATCTGAGAAATGAAACCCTCACCTCTCCCCACCCCGAAAAAACGTTCTGAGGAGAGAGGCAACAGAAGGGGCTGCTGAAAAATGTTAATAAAAGGTTAATTCATCTTCAGATCTATAATTACATAAATAGGTAATTGAAACCAATGCAGACAGAGCTACAAAACTAAATGACGTAAAACCGTTAAGATCAACTAAAGGTTACGAAAACGCGTCGATTTATCATATTTTTTTAACATTAAAATTGACACATCTGATATAAATTTAAGATAAAACAAAATCTTTCAATTGATAAAATAATTCACATACTTACTTTTCAGCTGCTTTTTTTGGGAGCATTATCCAATTCGTCAATTTTCTTTTCATTCTTGTCATTTCTTTTTGACGACTTTTCATTTTCTCTTCCAAAGCGGCCACGAAGCCATTGTTCAAGCTCTCGTGTCATTTTTTCGTGACCGTTCTCGCGACCAAAACGACCTCTCAGCCATTGCTCGCGTCCGAATCTTCCACGAAGCCATTGGCCGTCGGCTTCCTTTCCAAATCTGCCTCGTAACCACTGCGAGTCTGCTTCTTTTCCAAATCTTCCCCTGAGCCATTGACTGTCGGCCTCTTTTCCAAATCTCCCCCTAAGCCACTGACTGTCAGCCTCTTTTCCAAATCGCCCCCTAAGCCATTGACTGTCGGCCTCTTTTCCAAATCGCCCCCTAAGCCATTGACTGTCGGCCTCTTTTCCAAATCTTCCCCTGAGCCATTGACTGTCGGCCTCCTTTCCAAATCTGCCTCGCAACCACTGCTCTTCGATCTCCTTTCCAAACCTTCCTCTCAACCATTGTTCAGCTAAATCACGACCAAATCTTCCCCTCAGCCATTGTAAAGCCTCCCGACCAAACCTTCCACGGAGCCATTGTTCGTCAACTTCCTTGCCAAATCTGCCTCTCAACCACTGATCAAATTCTTCCTCAACGGCGGCATCTTCGTTTGCCTCTTTTCCAAATCTACCTCTCAGCCACTGTCCAACATCCCTTCCAAATCTCCCTCTTAGCCACTGGTCAAAATCGTTCTCAAGAAGATCTTCTCCTTCAGACTCTTTTCCAAACCGGCCTCGCAACCACTGGTCAGCCTCTTTTCCAAACCTACCCCGTAGCCACTGTTCTCTTCCAAATCTCCCTCGCAGCCATTGCTCTTCAAGATCGGCTTCTCTTCCAAACCGTCCACGGAGCCATTGCTCATCTTCTCGCTTGCCGAAACGCCCACGCAGCCACTGTTCCATCTCTCTTGGTTCTTTGTTGAGTTCCCGGCCAAATCTCCCACGCAGCCATTGCTTGATGGCCCTTTTTGATTTATCCAATGAATCGCCATTTATGGGTGATCTCTCATTCTTAGCAGTTTCTTCAGTCAATGCCTTGGTTTCCTTTAGTTCCTTTGTCTCGCAAAGGACCATGCCAAAGAAAAGGGCACATAATGCCAATTGCAGTATGGCTGTCATAGTGACGCGTATGTTCTGGAAAACAAAAACTGGACAATGTAACTAAAGCTTTGGTACTTGATGCTAAATATACACCCCATCTAAATATACATCCCCATCTAATCAATCCCCCCCATCTAATTGGCCCGGTAGCATTGTAGAAAGCAACCCGGTGAAATGTTTCTTCATTTCCACTCATTGTGGTATGCTTTTCTGGCGGGGAGCGTATTTTTTGCCGGGGAAATGTTGAAGTCGGAAAAGATAACAGCCAGTTTTCTATTATTTTTGGCTAGGCCTAATAGAACAGCAAAACAGAAGGAGAGATTCACAACAAAGTAAAAGGCGGCAATGCATGCAAACAAATTCATCGCTACCAGTGGTCAGTCTATACATATTACAAATGAGATTTGCCTCGTTTCAGAAAAAATGCCGAGGAAAAAAGCATCGTTTCAGAAAATTCTTTAGCACAGCCTTGTTTGAAGAATAAACTTCATTCAGCCAATCAAATTACTCTATTTCGAGTTCTTGCAATTTTAATTGGTGCAGCCGGTCACTTTTGTTTTAGGATTCATACTCAGATTCAGATTGAATTGAACTTCGAAAATCACATGCATAAAGAATGGAGAACATTTGATGAAAAGATCTTGTTCTGCAATGCAAAATTACTCTATATTTGTTATTTTAGTCTTGTTAAGAATCAAAAGACATCTGCTTCTAGCTTTTCAAAATGATTAATTTTCTCATAATCTAGCCAAACATTTAAATTAAATCTCAGTGTTCTGAGTCACTTTCATTAATTTAAAACCATGAAAGTGATTATTAAGTTTGTTCCTATCAAAAAAGAACAAACCACAAGATGCAACACACAAAGTCAAAAATGCGATGCATGTGAATCCTAAAATTGATGAAAATTACACAGCTTTCATATATTTCATATAACAATTATTGACCCCTTTACCCCCGGATTTATTTGCAATAAATAAGCAAAGCCATATTTGTCTTATTTTGCAGGGGGTAGCAGTTACAAAAAGATATAAACCAAAGATCGCTTTAAGTTGAAATTTCTGAAATTATTATAAAGTTCTGCCCACACTCACCCCCCCCCCCCCATTCACCCCATGGAGCAGTACCACCTGACTTGGAAAGGAGGTGTATCCTATATTTTTGAATCTGGGATTTTGATTTTGATAATATATTTTTGGGTCTCAAAATATTTCTTAAAAAAAATATAATTTTAGCTCTAAAAATTTGAAATTCTATTTTTTTTTGTAAAAGATTAAGAAATAGCATAGAAATGTTTATAAAAAGATTTTATAGGCAGCAAAATTGCATCATAAATTGCTCCGTACTGTTACATTTTGGGGTTTGGGGTTTCGTTCCATTATATTTTTGGGACAGTTCAAATTCTTTTTGGACACTCCTCCCTTTCTGACTTAGATGGTACTGCCCCCCTGGGCACTTTTCTCTAAATATATGTCGTTTTACGTTTTTTTCGAGATAAATACACTCATTTTTCAAAAGAAACGTAGTTATGTTTTGTTGTAGGGCATCTTAATTTTGGGAACAAATTCTAGCATGCTAAAAGTTCCTTACGGAGTTTCTTAATTTTCCATCAAATTGAATTTATACAATGGTGATATAGAATGGCAGAGGTATTGAACAAGTCGGCAAATATTTTTAACTAAAAACACTGTAATGATAGTTGGTATACCTTAGACAATTATTATACCCCTCCACATTTGTTCACAGCTGACCACACCGCTGATTTCAGTTGCTGTTACTATCTGTTTAACACAGTTTTTGACATTCGTATATGCTCTCCTTTTGCGCAAATTTCAGCCTTATATACACTTGTTAGTCTTCTATACATTTGTTAGTGTTATACACATTTGTTAGTCTTATATACATTTGTTAGTCTTATATATCTGCAATAACAAATCTTACCTGCATAACAAAGCACAACAAGCAATGTTCAATACTTGGCTCGTTTGACGAATGGAACAACGCAGAAAACGTTTTACTGTAAAGCACACGAGTGGTTATTTTTGAACTGCTTAAATTATTCATGAAGTTGAAATAAGATCTTCCAAATTCAGTTGCATTTGTTGCAGTAAACACGAGTATTTCTTTCGACAAAATACTGATGATCGGTGAAACTCAAGAATTGCAAGTTTAAAATAACGTAATTTGCAAAATACAAAACCACCGCAAAAAAGATCAATTTGGATCTCTGCCACTCAAAATTTCCGTATTTCAGAAAAACCTAACCCAAAGACTACTGAGATTTAATTTCCTTCCGAAGCATGACATTTTTAGTTGTTTTGAAAACTAAGTGAGCCTTCAGTAGTTTAACAAACCCATACTAGTTATCAATAAATGTGTTGCTTGTTCTAGCTTGTGAAATGCTTTTTCTGGATTTTTAATTTGCCTCCGTTTTCTCTTTGGTGAGGTCTTTTAGCCCGACCACTTTCAGAGTGCTCTGCTGCTGTTCCGGGAGCTGGATAACGATTAAAGCAAGGCAGCACATGTTGCACAAAAATATGGTGTTTCGTTTGAAATGTTTTTAAAAAAATTCTTCACGCCTGTTTTGTTTCATCAAAAACTTTCCACACTATAACATCCCTAAACATCCTTAAAAGTCCCTGAACATCTATAAAAATTGCTCTGTTTAGAAAAATTGTGCAACCTTTTTATTGAAAGCGGTGACGTAGAAATTGAAGGAGGCTAGAAGTGATTGAGAGACTACAATCGTTTCCCGGTCATTTCAATATATATCTTTAGAAATGAATCCTTTTAGACCCGAAGTCCTTCCACCCCCCCCCCTCATTCAATGTTGATGCAAATGAAAGAGCATTGAATGCTGACTTGCAAAATCATATTCAGAACCACCAACATTAAAATAGGGGGAGGGGGAGAGGTCTGAAAAAAAAATAGGCAACTGTCTAGTTTCGTCCAGGATTGTACATCTCTGAAAGAAATTGAATTGCCTTTTGCGGCCTCTCGCGGCCTCTCATGGTGTGGCCTCGCAGCATACCTTCAAGATCTTCATTCAATTTAAAATATTTCGACTGCGTATACCATATTCACACCTGTATTCTCGCTGTTAGACTGAGGTATCAATACTTCGTTTTTTTGCGGGATTACAAGAGAGGCGGAATTATTGCAGAGGCAATACAGATTAAAGTCGAGAAAATGGTGGTATTGTTGGAGAGGCAGAATTATTGCAGAGGCAGAATTATTAGAGAAGGCAGAAATACACGAATGAATACGGTAATAATGTAGATGCTGTTTGGAAAATGTGATATAAATTACAAAGAAATCTTTAATTGTGCTAATCGGGAAATTTTTGGCGATTTTTTTCGACGCTTGTTCTCCCGTTTTAAGCGATTTTCAAAAAATTATCGATCTCATTGAAGCTTGAAAACATTCAAAAATATTGATATCATTGAGGTCAATCATTTGCTTCATGCTTTGAAAGGAAATGAAAAGCCTTTATTCAAACTGCGAAAATAGAGGGTGGAAACTGAAAAAGCATGAAGTCTTTGATTCGCAAGAGTCTTTGACATGGCTGCGGGGATCTCTTTTTGTCCATGTGCTCACGAGCTTTTGAAATTCGATCATCGTTTTTGAGTGTTTTTGAGATTTGGTGAGATGGGCAATGTTTTGAAAATCGCTTATAACAGAAAAACAAGCATATAAAAAAATCGCCAAAATTTGTTTGTAACTAGTTTAGTCTTTTTGACGTGAATATCAACTTTAATCACTGTAATCAGTGCAGTGCACGATTTTTGGTAGCTCGTCAATGATGTTCCACTTTTTTGGCGCACCCGGTTTGTCAAAATAACTACCCTTACTAAATATACCAAAATGATTATAAATTGCAATGCGTGTAAAATGATTACAAATCGCTATTCTTTGTTTTTTTTATTCATTCTTGCTGTTTTGTTCAACTCGTATATTCTATGGTTTAAATTTGTCATTCTATTATTCAAAGTGTTACTCTTAAGAAACAACGATATTTTATACTGTTTTAAAGTGTGCACATATAAAATTACGTCTAATTTACTTTAAAAACACTGAAAACTCATAGATTCTATGGTTTACACTTGTCCTTTTATTGTGCAAAGTGTTACTCTTTAGAAACAACGATATTTTACACTGTTTTACAGTGTATATAAATAAAACCAAGAAAAAAACAACGAAAACTAAAAACATGTTTCTTCATGTACTCTATTTGTTCTTCACGTCTGTTAGAATCTTTATCTAAAATATTTATCTAGAATCATTATCTAGTATCATCAACCGAAACAGCGTCGTAAAATGGAATCACAGACTTGATTGGTGAAAAAAGTCATATACTTCAACTAGAAAAAAGTCTTCTGGGATCCATCCAAACGCTTGTCGCTAAAAGTTTTTCATACAGAAAGACAAAATTTATCAAGTTGAAAGCATACTCATGAAATGGGAAAGTTAAAAACCAAGCCTGATACCTACTGCTGGTGTCACTCTATCTTCTCTCTATTTCTTGCAAACTTGTACGTTTATGGACTTTTTCTTTTTACTTCTTCACTGTATTGGTGCTTCTTCACTGTGTTGATAAGTGCTCTCTCTTTGGAAGCCGCGTCTCTCTTCTCTCCTGCTACTGCTGTTGCTGAGCTTATATGAAGACAGTGAGTGATATGCAGCTCTGTAGGTGTGATTTAACAGAAAGAATACAATCAGGCAGATTATAGGGGGTACCTTATAATGAAAAATTTGTTAAACAAAGAGTGGTGTTTCAATCCATGCTCAATAGCATGAATTATTAATTCTCGTTGTGACAAGGTTACGATTTCGATGAAGTTATTAGAAAAACTACGATCTAGCGCAGATGGTCTTTTTGATAGCCTTTTGTGAAGTTCAACTTCAATTAAATACCTTCACTCAATTTCAATACATAGATTACAAAATTTTATCAATTTGGATCCGTTGCAATTTCGCCATTGATTCGAATCATTGCGGATGCGCAAAATTCAAAAATCAAAATGGCGCAAACGGAAAAGACCACGTCTAGATAAGAGCTACAGCAGAAAACGATACACGATGTCTGAAAACGTCATTTAATCATGTTACTCCGAGTGCTTTGATTAAATTAACGTCAACAAACATTGTCATTTTGTAATTGGCTAAGACTTGAGAAACCCGACTTCTTCATCAAACATTTCTGTACATTTTCATTGTGAGCATAAGCAGACTAGTTAAGCCCATTCAAAGCCTACGTTCGATGAGTTTTTTCTACTTAGCAAATTGTATTTGCCTTGTCACCTGTGTATCTTCAAATCCTTTAATTTGCAGCTGCGAGGAATCAATTGAATTTTATTTCTCCAGAATATCAATTTTTATAAAGTTTTCAAATCAAAAACGGCGATTAATTATAATGCCACTTTGGGATATAATCAGCAGTGAGATTGAGAATTTCTGCTGAAAATGATACATCCACGGATGTATGGGATGGATGTGAATTATAAATGTTTCTGCTGCAAATTCATTCAGAAGAATTGGGGTTTTGAAAAATTAAGATTTTGAGTTAAATATAGCATAATCTTTACTTGAAAATAACATTTAGAAAAATTTTAATCAATACCTAAATTCACAGTTTGATTTACAACTGTCTGTTTTTTGGCATTGTTGTTTTTCAATCTTCAAACTAACATGTATATGTGGTTGTAAGCAGGACTATTCAGAATAATGATTATTGCATTATAGAGTTATACGAGCACATAGCATGTGGAGGTATTTTCAAAATAACTTGATGAATGAAAACAGGAAAAGGAGTACAGAAAAATTCTATAGATGCTCCAGAAATGAATGTCTTGAACATTCCAGAAATGAAATGAATGAACTCGAGCGTAGAAAATCAGAGTTTTTGTCATAGAAACATAAGTATTGAGAATTTTCTGGATATTTTCAAATGCAAGTAAATCTACTACTATGGTAGTGAATAAAATGCTAAACTCTAACATCACGTATATTTTAAATATATATTTGTCTTTGAAGATAGCTAACACTCGCTATCTCGTCTGCCCGTTATCTCTAACATCCGCTATTCTGAAAAATTTTCGTTTTCCCCTCGCTCAGCATTCTTATGAAGTGCTGCCCATTATGATTCGAACATTTTCAATCTCGAACAAATTGCAATTTCTCTTATGAGTGGCGGGGTGGCTATATGTTCTCAGCCCATCTGTTAATTATGATTTGTCAAAATATTATGAAACCAAAACAGGTTGATTTGCAAAAACGTTTGTTAGTGGCAAGCTCTTACTGTAATACTGGTGCTGAGACACAGATTTTGACCACAGAATATGCCAGGTCACAATTTGTCATACAGTAAGGGCTCGCATTATTTAAGAAACAACTTCTAGGCTCATCTTCTCAGAAGCCCAAGAGGAAAATAATAGAAAACATTTGTAAACAATAGGGCAAAATCTGATAAATTAGTTACTGTAATTTGTAATATCGTAATGTAATATGTCGTAATAACGTAATATCGTGATGTTATAATTTCATATATAATATCGTAGTGTTGTAATATAATAGTAATGTTATAATGACGTAATGTTGTAATATCATAACATTATAATATCGTAGTGTTGAAATATCGTAATATTATAATATCGTAATGTTGTAATGTCAGAATGTCATAATGTTATAATGTTGTAATGTTGTAATGTTGTAATGTTGTAATGTTGTAATGTTGTAATGTTGTAATGTTGTAATGTTGTAATG
>JAYJMH010039487.1:0-15382 GCA_036873815.1 Phacellophora camtschatica | reverse complement strand
ATTAGTTCACTTTCCTAAGTGAACTCAAATTAGTCCAGATAGGCGAACTCAAATTAGTGCGGTTAGGCAGGTCTCGTCTAAACGGAAAGCCTAAGTGAACTAAAATTGATGTGGATCATTTTGGAACCGGTCTCGTGTAAACGGGGCCTCAGTCTGTTTCGTTTCGTGAAATATGGAAATAAGGAAAATGAGGTTTCTCCTCCGCAGGGTATTTTCCTCCGCAGTGACATTTTTAACGAAACAAAATAGACTTGGAGCAAGTCTAAATTTTTCCCGACATAACTGATACAAAATTCAAACAGAACAATACATTGCCTATCGATTTGAAAAGTTTCGCGATGAGGCTGCGAGCTGATTTTGAGCAAAAGACCAATTGACCATTTTCTGTCATCCGATTTTCAGCAAAAATTTAGTAACTTTCGAAAGATGTTCACCACATAGTTTATCGACGTTCGGAACTAGATCAGGCAGGTACTGGGGTAACTAGGATTCTGAAATTCTCAAACATTACCGTTCTCAACAGACGTCTTGGATAGTGGAAAATAATTACTTTGGCACATGCATATGGCCTAAAAAATTCAAGTTGGCCTACCGGTATTTCAAGTGAAAATTGAAGTATCATCCCAATTTTCCGGCGTTCCAATTTTAGGAAAAACCTGAATGAGGTTGCATCTATTTTAGTAGAAAAATCCTGATGAAGAAATCCTTCGATTTCGTAAATTTGTCTGGTAATGTCAGCGAGAATAATTAAACTTTTTGAAGTAATTCCAACATGTTGACAAAGTTGAGCTTTGGTCCTAGTAATCCTTGGCATAACAGGTGTGCAGTCAGCCAGGTTCGCAAGACGAAATTGCGATTTCCAAGGGTGCAGAGGCCTTTCAAACCCATTGACTGAGAAACTTTTTTCCTCTATGCTGAATCAGACAAGTTATTTTTTGAGACACTTTGTATTAATTCTAGCCCTTGAGAATATAAGTCCGAAAATGTATATACGAAATATACTGTTTGTCAAGTATTCACATGATCTAAAATCGAATTGAAAACGATTTTTTGGCTCAATATACGAGGTGTAGAACATGTTCAGTTCTACTCTTTGTTTCAGATGTAAATTCTAAATTTACTTAACAAAATATATTTCAGCTTTTATTCCATCAGATGGCAGAAGTCCAGAAGAATTTCAAGCCAAGGCACATCACATGCTTGGAGAAGTTCTTTCGATACTCAAAGGTGTATTGAGAAAGTATCCTCCTTTAAGCTCAAGAGAAATTCTAAACTCCGCTGCAACTGTGATAAAGAAGATCAAGGAACACAATTATCATGGGTTAGAGGAGCCTCAAGGTTTTTTTGAAGCAACTGATCAGTGGGCATTGGGCTTCAGCAGCAGGTAGATACATTTTAAACATTGCTAATTTTATAAATCCATGCTATATGGGGGATATTTTGAAATTAATGTTAAATAAGGGATCTCACCCATTGCTTGGAGACAAAGTTATGGAATCTTTTTTCAAATCTAATTTGAATTATTTGAGAAATTAAATTCAACACATAAATTAAAATCTACACAATATCAATAGATATTGTCAATGGTTGAAAGCTTAATTGTTCCCAGAAAAAAGTCTGACTCATTGGTGGACCATGGAGTTGGAAAAAAAGCCCATTGTCTAATTTATTCTATATTAATCTGGGCATTTGACTGGAGTATTGCCAGTCCGGTGTGCAACAAGTTATATGTGAAATAGCATGTCACAGGTGTTTATACAGTACCTTGAAATTCAGGTGTTTTTAAGATGATGTCACTCAATTTCAAACTTAGTAGAAGTGCTGTATGGTACATTTAGATTTTTAAAGTTATGTTGGAAACCTAAATTCTCTGACCAAGAAAAATTTAATACGGTGCAAAAAACACTGGCAAATTGATCTTGTTATACAGGTCCTAAATGTAGGTACTAAGTTTTGACATATTTTCATAAATGAAAGAGTTAGATGAGCAAAGATTGTTTTGAAACGTTTTTAATGAGTCTTTTAGAATGAAATAAAACACAGGGAAAAGTTGTTTTTATGACTTTTACTGTGTATACTATGCAACAATAACCTTCGGTTTACAAAATGTCAGTGGTGGATAGAAATTTTGTTACAGTTTGTCATAGCTTCTAAATTTTTCGCAGAAATTCGAAATTCGAGAGTTTTCTGTTTACTATATTTTTTGTTTTCGTGACTTTTTGTGTTTTTTAGCTAATCAATATTGAATATCCTCACAAACGTACGTGGTAAAAGTAAAATTTGAGACATCTTCAACATTTATACCTTGCAAATAAGGTCTCATGTATACATGAATACAGAAATGATCACATGCTGCTGATTTGAAAGTGTAGAACCCTTTTAAATTATAAGCTCCGCTGATCACGAGTTCCATTAATTTCTGTATTTTGTTTTGATGACTTATTTTTTTCAGTAACTGTGCCATTTTTACAAATTTTCTCGAAATTTCGGTGTTTAAGACATTGCACTTCCATTTAAACATATTGCTGGAAACACTCCCAACAGTGAATGAATGGCCAATCCTATCGTGCAGATCATTTTGCTTTGAGGATTGCAAAGTTTATAGTATGAGCGTTTAACGGAAAAATCAGTCACCTTAAAGTATACCTACATCTTAAGAAGTACCTACATGTGAAAAAGGTGCTCAAGGGATGAAATTGAAAATGAATGCAGTTAGAAATAGTTTCGCTAAGAAATTTTCACCGCTTTTAATGATAATAAACAACCATAAAAAATAACCATCAACCAATGTAACATAATTCAAAGTACTCATTCTGCTTTGCTTACCACATTACGACAAAGTTGCCTTTCTGAAGCCGGAGTTCAGATAATGCACTTGTACTATCTACAAATTGTGGTTCACTCCATAAACAATCCGACAAGCCTTAGAAATATTGCTATTTTCAGTTGAGCAAAGCCAGTTGAGCAAAGCCACTGCCGTAATGTAGCGTCAAATGCTTGAAATTTTTGTTTTGGTCCAAAAAGCCTTATGAATGTTTGTATTCCCCCCCCCCCCCCAAGTATGGAACAAAGCCACTGCCTTAAAGTAGCGTCAAATGCTTGAAACTTTTGTTGTGGCCCAAAAAGCTTTATGAATATTTTTATTTTTTCCCAAATATGGAACAAAGCCAGTGCTTTAATGTAGCATCAAACGCTTGGTATTTTTGTTTTTGTTCAAAACTCATGCTGTGACTCTTTGTGACTGTGTTAAAAGAAAAACAAGGAAATCTTCAGTTTTCAAACAATTTACCATTATTCCTTGCCTGTTGCTTCAAAGACAGTTTCATTTGAACTGCCAAATTAAATCGTTCCCCTGTGGGGTATTCCAAAAAAAACCTTTTCTACAGCATCAGGAAAATCGGAAATTATTTGGTTATCTAGCTCTGAACATTTCCGAACAATGGATGAGACCCCAAAGCTATAGGCAATGACTGTTTTGTAGGAAGTCAAGAAACAGCTTTTTGGGAAAGTTCTTTCGTCATTGCTGATTTTGTGAGATCATAAACTATAAGTAGACACAATATAATTTTGAAATTTTCGTGAAACCCGGTGACGTGTAGTGTGGTAACGTTGATGGTTTTCCATGAAAACCTCAGACTGAACTTCAGCCATCAAGAAAAAATGTTTTGCTTTTTTGTGCTTCAAAGTTTGCTGCCAAGTTTGGAAAAACCCTGTTGATTAATGGGAAACGTTTTAATTTTAAATAATGAAATTTAAACACAACTGCAAACTGTCAAGGCCCAAGAAAGTTGGGTAAATTGGAGAGAGTTGTGTGCTTATTTTGGGACCAATTGGAGTTAAGAAGAAAACTTGAAGAATGTTCAAGGCTTTAATAGAATTTGAAAATGGAGAAACGAAGATATGTGATTTTATGTAAGTTTACTTGTGTGTGTGATGTGAAAATATGATCGTAAATTTTGAGTCCTGTGAATCTTCGATCGTAAGTCCCCTTCCAGTGATATATAAACCTGTGAGTTCTGATGATTTCATGTATAAGTTAGAGGAGAAATTGTAGTTTATTTTATCAATGGTATTTGTTTGTATATCAATGGATCTAAACAAGAACGTTTTGGGATAATGAAAGTAGTTAATTTTTACTTTGCTTTTCCCGCGTAAAAGCCACAAAATAGGGAAGTGTCGTTGTTGGATTATACGTTGTCTGTTAAACTTTGGCTATATTTCGGAAATCTTTCTGTGGATAAATTATGTTCTATAGTTCAAAATCATTGTTTGATCCAAGCAAAAATAATTCGGTAACGTCAACCAAATCTTTTCATGGTCGAATCTTAAATTCTTATTCTAACCTAAAAAATAGATATTTTGAAAACTTTCAACGACTCAGATATAATCAAAGGGAAACTCCTCAGGGACAATTTATGTGGCTAACTTCCTAACTAACTTCCTAGACGATGTCCCTTACGATAACACGTGCTTTACAGTTGCAGCAAATCTAAAATATTGACCTGGCGTAGTCAACGTTTCTATTTGATTTCAAAAGTTTGTTGAAACAACATTTTAACAAAATTGCCTATGACTTCCGAATGATTTAACCAATTTCTTCCAAAAAATTGTCTTGTCTAATTTAATCCTTTGGTATCTCGTTTGTGGTAATTTGCACATTTTGATCTTCTTTTTTCATCAATTGTTCCAAAGGACTCCTTGTTGACGCTGAATTTTGGTTCTATGATTATTGCGGCAACAGAGACCTAAGTTTAAGACAGTGCATGGAAATTTATCACTGTCTTTGAGATCCCATTAAAAACTTGATTGTGGAGACTCTTCAATATTCGGAACAAAATCAGCAAAATTTGGATGGTAGACGAATTTTAAAATGGAAGTACCCATATATGTATATATCGAAATTGAAAACAGAAACTTTAGATAGAAAGCATAGCCGATCAACTGAAGATTGAAATTTTAAAATTCGGAATATTTCGGAAACAAGTACAGCTGATCAATGCACCAAGAAACTAGTTTGCTATTTTAACATTTGTCTAGAAATAATATTCATTCCAGGTTACTTTTGTAGTTGCTGCATTCCGTTTGATAGTTTTGTTTGAGGTTTCATTATTTTATGTTTTTGAAAAAGTTATAACCTTGAAATTAAATATTACGTCAGCTAGATGAACTTGAAATAGTTTTGTTGGTGGTTAGTTTCAAGGTTTTGGGAAGCAGTAAAACCATGTCTTTGGTTAGAAGTTTTCAAATGCAAACCATTACTGTTGTTTTTCTGCAACCGTTTTTTCAGATATAGATTTCATTTGAAAGTTAATTAATTTTGTTTTGTTAATATTGATCTATTGTATGTATACAGTAATATATTGGATGTACGCACTGATCTATTATATGTATGCACTGATATTATGTTAATGTTGGTTGCCATTGATTGCATTTCAGTGTGTCAGACTATCTTATGGGGGATCAGGACTTGTCTCAAAATTTAGGACAAAATCAATCTGATATTGCGCGGGTCACTGTAAGTACAGACTTGTTACTTAATTATTTTGTTCTTGCTGAAATAAACTCGGGAAGAAATGAAAATCAGGCGAAAATCATTCTTTATTTAGCAAAGTTATTATTTTTCCTTCCTAATGCATATTTTTATTATGCTGTCATTCTTGTAAATTTACGGCTACTCCCATCGGGCATTTGTTTTCAAAAATGTTTAGTCAAGTTGCTATTGAATTTTGATGTAAATGTTTCTGGCGTGGTCAGATGAATAAAATAGGCAGGAACATAAGTTAGATTTCATTCGGCACAAAGTATGCAATGTTTATAAGTTGGATTGACAGTGGCGAAAACTTATTGAAATTATGTACAAGTGGTTAAAAAATTACATTGAAAAATATTTGGCTCTTTTCCATAGAACTTGGAGGACAGTGTCACCTTAGAGCCCAGAAATAAAGCTTTTAAGTTATTTTCATGAACACAGTGTGTCACTATAAATCCCTAAAACAGAGCTTCAGTACATTTTCGTGAACACTGTGTGTCACTACAGTGCATCACTATACAGCCCCAAAAAGCATTAATAGATTTTCGTCAACACAGTGTGGCACTAAAGAACCCAGAAATAAAGCTTTAATGCATTTTCATGAACGCAGTATGTCACTATAAATCCCCAAACAAAGCTTTAGCATATTTTCGTGAACACAGTGTGTCGCTACAGTGTGTCACTATACAAACCCAGAATGCTTTAATATATTTTCATCAACACAGTGTGTCACTACAGAACCCAAAAATAAAGCTTCGATACATTTTTGTGAATACAGTGCGTAACCATAAAGCCCCAAAACAAAGGTTTAGTACATTTTCGTGAACACAGTGTGTCACTATTATAAAACCCCCCAAAAAGCTTTCCATTGAGAATTGTGACGTTTTTAAATACTATAAATCAAAAGACGCTTTTACAGAAAGTAATTTTATGTTAATTGATAACTTTATGAATTTATAACATTGCTTTTCAAATTTATTTGGCTATTAAAATATTGTGCAAAAATAGAATTTTAGGTAGAACTAGATTGTGGTAATCTTTAACATATCACTGCATTCACTGGCTGTAGATTAAAGCATTGCTTGATTTTGTTCAAGGTTGTGTCCCAAACAATTGTTTCCTGTTTATTTTAGAAAAAATTATTTTAGAAAGTTTACACAATCGTCTCATTTCTCTTTGGTAAAATCATATTACCTAATAAATAAGTTAATGTTTGGTTCGATCCCCACAAAAATCCGTCAAGAAATATTATCAGAAAACAGACAGAAACGTAATGAAATAGAGCAAGAAAGATTTTTTGCCCCTTTTGAAGTAGTAACAGCTTGTGGCTGATGTAAGCGACCTCTATTATTCTGCTGGGATTCTACCAGCACTGTAAATCCTTTGAACTCGTTTCAAATTGAGGCTTTTGTGTGTGAAAGTATTTCTTTGACTAAAAAATATTAAAAATAATTTTTTTATTGCCTGTTGAAATTCCCAAATAAGGCCAACAAACAAAAACTTCTGTTTCACACCAACCTGGAGTCGTTTCTTGTTTGTTTTTCACCAATTACTCACCATTTTCAATGAATTTTGTTGGGAATTGCGTCATTATTTAAGCTACAGTATGCACCGGGAAAGCAAACTACACTATGTTAGGGTGCAGTCATTGTGTTGTGTTTTAGGTATTCTTGGTAGAACGGGAAATGTTTTTGGGTACCCTGTATATTTTGTATGTAATTTTCATATTAATTAACCACAGTCGTTTGAAAATTTGCAAAATCCCGAACCCGGATATGACGATGAGGAGGACAAACGAGTCATTTTTGATGGTAATGGAGAATTCCTAGAATCATATGAAGATCATAGCGAAAGAGCTGACAGTGAAGAAAGCCTGGATAAAGTTGGTTTCGAAAACACCAAGCGATTATCTTTTAACATGGATGGACGAACAAGTAGCTCCATGCTGGAAATTGTAACTGAAAAAATGCCTACACCAGGTGTGTAATTCTTGAAATGCTTTTCAGGGAGGTTTGAGTGAAACACGTTTAATTTGTTAATATTAAATACATGTTATTTTAATTTTGAATCTCATGATGTAGTGCATTATTTTCCTTGAATATTTCATAGTTTCTTCGTAATGTATATTTCACTCAAATATGCATGAAAATTTGTTGATCCAAGCACCAGTTTTTAAATTTTTTGCTAAATTTATAAAAGATTTTTGTTGGGTAATTTCGTTGAAGATTTGTGTTAGACTGAAACAAGATTTAGAAAGTAAAGATATATTTTTGGCATACCCCGCATATTTGTATTTTTGCAAAGCATGTGAAAAATGCTCAACTATGAACCATGCATGATGGACATCAAGTTCAGTTTTGATGCCAAAATTTTAAATTGCTACTCAGTTGTTTGCAAGATATTTAATATATTTTAAAAATTGATCGTGTATCTTTTGCGCAGTGAGGCATACTAACCTTTTCTCGCCGTTTTCATCCACATATTTAGATAGACGTATGTTAACTGGTTTGTTATATGTCGATTTATACGTGCTGTAACAAACTATGAGCAATGCAAGAGATTAGAGGTTATTTTCTCTGTTTTTTGCACGATTGAATTTGTATTATTTATGTATTTTTAATTTTCGCACTCTTAAAACCTTGAAGCACATGATGTAAAATGAAGCACTCCAATCGTCAAACAATTATTTATTACCATAAATTCGTCAGCTAACTTATGAGCGTCTACATTTATTTGGAAAATGGAAAGGGGGGGGAAGTTTATGATAAAACTTGCAATCAAAGGTCGAAAAGTCGGTACCTATGGGACCGGTGTTCACAGGCACAAAATTTTATACAGAAACAAATAACCAAAGGTATTATCTGCAAAATTTGCATTCGTAAATAGTGTTCATGATTTATTTTCAGCTGGAAACTCTCAAGTTAAAGCAGTCGCAGGCACGAAAAAACTTTTCTACCCTGCTTGCAGTTGCTACCAATTAAATTACCTACATTTGTTGCTAAGAAATCAGTTTTGGTGGCTTAGTTTTTTGTGTCAATTGAAGAAATATTAAGCAATGTTTTATGGAGAAATTAAGAAATCTTTTACACATAAATCTTTAATTTTTTGTATATGTTCAGAAAACAAAATTTGTTCGTGCCTGCGACCGTTCTAGTTTGAGAGTTTCTAGTTGGGAACAAATCATTGCACACTTTCATGTGTATGTGTCTGTTGGTGGACTTGCTTTTGTCTTCTTCTTTCTTTTTATCAGAGAGAGAGAGAGAGAGAGAGACTTTTAGCAAGTCCAGTCTGTTGTCTGTCTGCTTTGTAAAGGCCTTTGCAGAATAGGGTTTTTACTTTATACTAATAGGAAGTTATTGATTATTTTGTCTTGCAAAGTTTTCTGTTTTCAGATGTTATCAATTATATATGTTTTTCCTAGATCTTTCTATTCTGCGTGCTGAAGAACTACTCGACAAGGCTCTTCTTGGCATCGAAGGAAGCGTTGACATTGCTCTGCAGGTAATTAATGTTTTACCTGCTACCACTCTGCGGAGTAAATAGTCGAGGTTTTACTTTAAAATTACAAAGACGGTAGTTAATTTCATCATGTTATGACCAGGTGTTTTTGTTGTCTTTCCATGGGTGTTCGGAAACGTGGTATTTGTTTAGGCAAGGCACAAATTCAACGAACGTATAAAGTGGTCGTTCTCTTGGTTAAGGTTGGAATAGAGTGCACATACAGTTACAACGCAAGAAAAACAAGTTAATGTTCAGCAAAAGATGAAGGTAAAAGTTTATTTCTTGCAAATAAAAACCGACTATAAATGTTCGTTGAATTTGTGTCTAGCCTAAATAAATACCGTGTTTCACCTCTATTGTCTTTCTATTTCTAGCAAGAGTGAGGATGGCCTAGTGGTTAAGGCGCCGGACACACGATCGCAAGGTCGTGGGTTCGAATCCCACCAAGGTCATACTTGCTGCGAGAGTGCGAAGAGAGCTGTTTACTCTCTGTAATTTCAGGCAAAGGCAAAAGGAATCACGAGGTGTGGTCACAGCGAGAGAAAGGACCAGGGTCACCCTGTTGGGTCTCCCTGCGCCAAGCGCAAAAACCCATACCTCGCTAGAATAGCAAGTGTATGTGCCTGAAACTGTATGAACCGTGTCCCCTGCTGGAAGCAAGTCATCTCGAGACTTCCGCGGGCTAGGCACGTTAAATACGATAACTCAACTCGTGTAGGGACTGATATGCAGCAATAGTGCATTTGCCGGATGACGCATTTTGACTTTGTTTGTGGATGACACTACATTTTTTATAGAAAATTGTTCAAGCACATTTTGACATTGTTTCAGCGTACAAAGGTTTGGTCGAAATATGCCAAAGATATTATGACGTATATGGAACGGAGAGCACATATTGGTAAGGAACGCTATTGTTCATTGTTTGAATTTTTCTTTTTTATGTTTGTACGACGCTATTAAGAGAAGTGGGGGGTATGTCAATGAATTTCGTAAACTCTTTTGGTCAAAAGTTTTAAAGAGATAAAAAGTTTACATTTGTTGCCTTGTTTTAGCCTGAAGTTAACACTTTAGGAAGAAACGTATCATTTTTAGGAATATGTATACCGCGGGTAAAAAACCTTTTGACGTTTATTTAAAAATATAAGAAAATGGTCCAGTGTATTTTTTCAAATATTTATACATTGACTTAGCTTTGGTTAAGATCCCTGTGGAAATTTGTGTTACATTTATCAAGTTATCGTTTTAAAAGATTGTTTTAGCCTTACTTGAGAATTTTCTTGGTTTTACGAGATTCATTTTTAGAAAAATTGCCATCCGCCTATGATGTTTCCAGACGCTGATTGAAAAACTTTTCTGCGAAATTTACAGTAATTTTGTAACAAAGGAATGTATTTTAAATATCGATTGAGTGAACCGAGACATTGACTCACTTCTGTCATTTCTGGGGGTCTTGTGAGATTTGCAAAGAACTGACCATTTTAAACGAAACGAAACAAAACAAAACAAAACAAAACAAAACAAAACAAGTATATATCTATATAATTTTCTAGGTAAACAGGAAAGGGTTTCCTTGCCTATCAAGACATTTTGTTTTATTGAATGCATACATATCTAAAGTTTTGACAGTCATGACTGGGTATAGGATGCATTTATATTTGTGATTGTTTCAAACTTGTAATTTCATTTGTGTTTGCTTTTTTTCCCAGAGTCTGATTATTGCAAGCAGTTATCGAAGCTTGCCCAAACTACAAGAACTGGAATAACAGAAGAGGTAAAAATTATTAGAATAAATTTACGTCAAGGGTTATTTTACTTGTAATTGTCAAATGGAAAAACCGTTTCCCGCAAACGGTTTTATGCAAAAACGACAAAATTACATTTATGAAATGGTTTTTCTTTTTTTTGGACGATTTTCGGTCTTTCTAATAAATTAATATATATTTTGACAACATATTGATTTTTTGAGATATCATAGTTTACGCTAAATAGTTTACGCTAAACAACACTGCATTTGATTTGCGCCAAAGTGATTTTGTAAAATCTCCGAAGCTGAATGAAAACAGGGCTACCTAGTAAAAAATGGGTGGGCTGAAACGTGAGCAATTTGAATATTTTAAGATATTGTTGCAAGATAGAAGGCGAACATAAATAACAAAATGTATTTGACTAAAATTGGTCATGTGACTTTTGAGCCAGAAGGAGAGGAAAATACTTTGGAGAAACTCGTCCGTCTTTTATTCGCCTATTATTATAATCATATAATCCTTTTTGATTTTTTATATTTACAGAGTTACCTGTCATTTCAATCAACATACGTCACTGCTCTAGAATATGACATAAAGTATGCTGCGAATTTTCAAAAAAATCTGCTACAAGATTTAAAAACAAAGATAATGTCGGTAAGAGTGGTCATCATGTTACCGTTTTTCCTCTACAAAAGTAGTTCATCACTGTTTTGATTATCTTACAAGGAACGATCATACCTGGTTTTGCATGATATGCAGAAAAAATCAACCGCAACCATCAAACTAGAAAATTGATATACACTTTTTGAACTTGTTAGTTTTATTCCTGTCTAGATTTAAGAACTTTTTATTCGTGTCTAGATTGAAAACTACTATGCCAATGCTCTATAATGGTTGTCAAAACATATATATCTATCATATATATCTAATAAAACATATATATCTAATTAAAGTTTTGAAACTCAATAACTGGTTTCCTTTTATTCACACAAGGTCTTTGTTAATAGCAGTGATGATTACTGCTATCAATACTTTCAAGCAGTACTTATTACTGATAAAAAGTTACCGTGAATAAACATCTATAAATATCATTTATTTCATTACTAACTCGTTTAAAAGGTTTTAAAATATTTATCAAAACTGATAAACAATAACACATGGAAAAATTTCAGCATGAAAAATGTCAATTGTTTGTTCACTCCGTAAAAGTTTTTGTTTTGATTTTGCAGCAACTGGCAACTCGTCGAAATGAGCATGATCGTTCCCGTTCGAAGTTAAAGGAAAAGTGGAACAAAGACTGCAAGAAGTTGGTGAGGATTGAAGGACCATGTTTTAAAATAAACAATCTAATTGCCGCTGTTTCTGTTTATTTTGGTTTGACTGAGTATACTCAAAGTTTTCTATTCGTTCTGAGTGCACTCAAGTGGCAATTGCTATATTGCTATATGCGGGCTTCAAGTTGCAATAGAATGTGTTTTTGAATGCGTGTTTATCCATTTGTGAATATTTTAAATGAATTTTGGGGAATTTCTGAACAAGAAACACAACTTTAACATTGTACAGTTTTTTTCAAAAATTTTTGATGTTTGGTTTTATTTTATCAATAACTTTAGTCTTTCCATACCCCTTTTTAAACCTATTTTTAAAATGTAGTAAACCTGTTTCCACATTATTGAAGTTTTATTTGTGAGATTACTGTATGTAAGATTTTGCTTTTATGTCATCTTTTTAGAAAAACTGAACAGTTTAATCAATTTTCAACGCATGGTAAAAGAATACAAGCAATTTCTTGCACACTAATAATGATATTTTATTTTTTGGAAATTCCAATGAATTTGTTTTATTTTAGAACGATAGCATTATAAACCTCAAAAAAGCGAAATCACTGTATGTTCAAAAGCAACAAGAACTTGAAAAAGTAAGTTGGATTGTTGGTTGACTAATTATAATTATATAATTAACTTCACATCATAAATCTTTTAATGCAATCCTTTGTTTGACGCTGTAATCATAAACGTCACTTATAAACGTCACGTGTCACACTTTTGTTTTCAACCAGTTCATCCAAGCTCCTAGTCGTGTACAAGGTATATATAAATCTGATAATTTCTAAGTTTATCGTAGATTTTCGATTTAACACTGCTCTCGAATAATCGCCGCTTTCGAATAAACGCCGCTCTTGAATCCGCATCTGTATGATTTGAGATGCTCCATAAAGTCAAACTTAACAATTAAGACCATCACATAAATACATTTTTTAAAAGTACTTTGCATGAAATATTTTAAATAAGAGCTGCGGCGCTTAATCGGGCATTTTTGGTACATTAATTTTTTTACATTTACTAAATTTATAGTAAATTTATAGTATATACATTCAGTTTGAATTCCTTTTCATACAATTTAGTTTACAATACAAACTAGAAGTAATCATCTGTTAGCTAAGTGCTCGCATTCTGATTTAACATTCAAAACAAGACAAAGAGACAGTGTATGACAAATTAAAAACCAACTTCCCTTGCTAGCGAAAGAACGTCCCTTCGTAAAAACCTTAAAATGGAAGAGACCTTTCAGAACACAAAAAAAAAACAGGAACTAACTAAAGAGTCATTAATAGAATTAAGCTTTGTCATGGTTTGAATCTAGTGTATATACAATTTTTTAATTATTAGTTTCTTGGTTCTATCCACAATGCACTTTTAGAATCCAATAATCATTCCAAAGAGTCTTCTGTTTTAAAAGCTCATTCAAAATAGTTGTTCATGGCATGCCCTATTGGTGTCTTTCAATGAACAATATACTGTCTACTTTATTTGCCAGTTTAGCAAAACACCCACTTTCATTTGGAAAATCTGTAATATTTAAGTGTTTGGAGTTTTAATATGTTTCTTCCTCAATGGGCTTGGACCTAAAATAGAATAAACACCTTCTTTAAGAGCAAATGTAGTAACAAAATGTATTATTTATGTTGCAGTTATTTTTGCCATGCAAAAATTTTTGGTTACCTTTTTTTATAACTAAAGTTGCAAAATTGTAGTAATGCAATAATTCATTGGAGAAAAACATAACATAATTATTTCATGCCATGCACATACAATGTAGTTATTTCATATCATTACTTATTATATATATCCTGCCTGTCAACTGTGCGTGTGCCATTTATGCTAGAGAGTAAATATTTTGAATTCATCAGTATTCCTGTAATCCTACCCATTTTGAAAATACGATTCCTGTCTCGAAATATGGAGATTAGTCTAAGTTCCCCAACAGGCAAAATATTGCATGATTCTTTGAATAAACGTGATTGGGCTTGAGTTTTTTGGCATTGGATTTAGGCCAAAACAATCAATCAAGTTTTAAATGTGCACAGCTGAGTTGAGTGCTTTTTCAACACTTTCCACGGTGCCTATGGGGTGCATCTAAGCCAAAATCTAAGCTTTGTTTACACCGCTGAGTAAAATATGAGCTGAAAAGATGACACCGAACTCACCTGTTTTACTCGTGTGTGTGTCGAATGATCAAAGACAACAAACCTGTGCAGTGATTCGGCATTTCCTCTTGACCTCATTTCCATTTTCCACGAGTAACGACGGCGGCGGCTTTACCAGCGGCAATAAAGTTACAAACAAAAGAAATATTTGTGGACAGCGGGAAAAATGGCGAGCTCACTATAGTAAGCTTGCTGCTCCACAGCTCACAAAAAGTTATGAATGCAAATAGATACGATTTAAGAAATCATATAAATACAACGATAATATATTTATCTACTTTAGCGAAATCCCCTCAGCAAAGTAGGATAATTTAAGAGCCCTCAGAATAAATAATCTAACGAGTAGAGAGCTCTCTATCTTAATATCTCCAATTGTTGGTGGTGGAAATTAAAAGTGGATGGATTTGTGAAAGATTTTCAAGAGAGAGAATCGAGAAAGAATTCCTTGATGAAAGAATTCCTTGTATTTTTTCCGCTGCTTGTGCAGTTTTGTTGATTGTCAAAAGTTGGATGATTTGTTTTGTGTTGTAAAGTTTTAAAACATGTTAGCCTCTCAATATTAGAGCACAAATTCTGTACTTGGCTATCCCAACCTTTCGGGATATATTAGAGTGAGACTTTAAGAGTTCTATTGTCGAAGTTTGAATTTTTCATCATTCGAAGTGCGAAGAACGATATACGAGACGCAAAACCCAAATCCATATATTTTCCTTAATTGTTATGAGTCGTAGTATAGAAAAAAGTTTCTTTTTGGAAATGACAAGTGAAAACGAAGTAATTGCTGAGATCAATAAATTGAAAACGAAGAAAGCCGCTGGACATGATGGGATAAAACCTAGTGTCATCAAAGCTTCTTTCCTACTTTTGGCTAAACCATTAACACACATATATAACACCTCATTTGATACCGGAGTCATGCCTGATATTTGGAAAATTGCAAAGGTAATCCCAATCTTTAAAAATGGTGAGAGATACAATCCAAAAAATTACAGGCCTATTTCTCTCTTATCATGTTTTGAAAAACTCATTGAACGCCTTTTAGCAAAACGAATGACTTCATTCTTAAGGAAAAACAAAATCCTTTATGACCTCCAGTTTGGCTTCAGAGAGGGTCATTCA
>JAYJMH010039476.1:0-15388 GCA_036873815.1 Phacellophora camtschatica | reverse complement strand
AACGATAATAATGAGCGACGTTTCGATGTCATCTTAACATCATTTTCAAGCTAAATGAAATAAAAGACGTTGTTTGTTTTCATTTAGCTTGAAAATGATGTTAAGATGACATCGAAACGTCGCTCATTATTATCGTTAATATTTATAGCTAAATGTTACAAAAATAAAATTCTTATTTAAGGCTATAACCTTACAATATTGGCCAAAAAGATGAAACAAAGATTAGAAACTCAAAAAGTATAAATATTCAAGTAGCATCGTTTTTAACCAAAAGCAAGGCTATAACCTTACAATATTGGCCAAGAAGATGAAACCTTGAATAGCCCCGAATTAAGCCTAAACAAAGCTATAAGCTTACAATTTTAGTAAAAGAGTTTTAATCTTCGAGCAGCATCGTTTTCAGCCAAAAGCAAGGCTATGACCATACATTGTTGGCCTAAAAGAAAAAGCTTCAGGTAGCCTCATTTTAAACCATAAGCAAAGTTATAACCTTACAACATTAGCCAAAAAATGAAACTTCAAATAGTATCGTTTTAAATCTCAACAAGGCTATAACCTTACCATTTTAGCCAAAATCTTGCAATTTCAACAAACCTCGTTTTAAACCAAAAGCAAGGCAATAACCCTATGATTTTAAACCAAACAAATTGCATTTTTGAGAAGCTTGTTTTCAGGCAAAAAGCAATTGCATTTTCTAAATCTTCGATCAGCATCGTTTTCAGCTAAAAGCAAGGCTATAATCTTATAATTTTGGTGAAATAGATGGAACTTTGAATAGCCTCGTTTTAAACCTAAACAAGGCTATAAACTTACCCTTTTAGCCAAAGTTTGCAAATTCAAAAAACCTTGCTTTCAGCCAAAAGCAAGGCAAGAGCCCTACAATACTAAAAAGATCTATTTCCTAAATTCTATTTTCGAGTAGCTCGTTTTCAGGCGAAATGGCAAGGCTTTAACCTTACAATATTGGCCAAGAAGATGAAACATCAAACAGCCCCGTTTTTTTGCCAAAAGCAACCTTATAACCTTACCATATTGGCCTAAAATATGAAACTTCCAATAGCCTTGTTTCGAGCCAAAAGCAAGGATCTAACCTTACAATATAGGCCAAAAAGATAGAACTTTGAGTAGCCTCGTTTTAAGCCTAAACAAGGCTATAAACTTATCCTTTTAGCCACAATCTTGCAATTTAAAAAAGCCTTATTTTCAGCCAAAAGCAAGGCAATAGCCCTTAGATATTAAACCAAAAAAATATATTTTCCAGAAGCTTGTTTTTAGGCAAAATGCAAGGCTATAACCTTACAATTTTCGCAAAAAACATAAACATTGAAATAGCTTTGTTTTCAGCCAAAAGCAAGACTATAAATGTACTTTATTGGCCAAAATCGTGCCATTTTATAACCTCGTTTTTAACCAAAACAAGGCAATAGCCCTACGATTTTAAACGCAAACAAATTGTATTTTCAAGAGGCTCGTTTTCAAGCAAAAGGCAAGGCTATAATCCTACAATTGTAGTGAAAAACATGAAATTTCGAATAGCCTCTTTTTCAGCTAAAAGCAAGGGTATAGCTTTCCAATATTAGTCAAAAAGATGGAACTGCAAAAAGCCTCATTTTAGGCCTAAACCAGGCTATAACCTTATCATTTCAGTCAAAAAGTTTAAATATTCGATTAGCATCATTTTCGGCCAAAAGCAGGGCTATAAAATAGGAGGATTAGCCAAGAAGATGAAATATCAAATAGCCATGTATTTGTGCCAAAAGAAAGCCTGTAACCATCCCATATTGGCAAAAAAATGAAGCCACCAATAGCCCCGTTTTTTTGACAAAAGCAACCTTATAACCTCACCATATTGGCTAAAAAGATGAAACTTCCAATTGCCTCGTTTCGCACCAAAAGCAAGGATATAACCTTACAATATTGGCCACAAAGAAGGGAACTTGAAAAACTCTGTTTTATGCCTAAGCAAGGCTCTAACTTTACCATTTTAGCAAAAATCTTGCAATTTCATAAAACTTTAAATAGCCTCGTTTTCAGCCAGAAGTCAAGGATGTAACCTTACAATATTGGCTAAAAAAGATGAAACATTGAATAGCTCCTTTTCTCTCAAAAGCAAGGCTATAACCTTACAATATTGGCCAAAAAGTTAGAACATCAAACAGGCTCGTTGTTTCTCCAAAAACAAGGCCATAACCTTACCATATTGGCAAAAGATGTAAACTTCAAATAGCCTTATTTTCAGCAAGAAGGAAGGAAATAACCGTACAATATTGGCCAAAAAGATGAAACATCGATTGGCCCCGCTTTTTCTCCAAAAGCAAGCCTATAACTTTACCATATTGGCCAAAACGATGAAACATCGAGTAGCCCCGCTTTTTCTCCAAAAGCAAGGCTATAATCTTTCTATATTGCCAAAAAAGATGAAATATCGAATAGCATCGTTTTTTCCCCAAAAGCAAATCTATATCCTTACCTTATTGGCCAAATACATAAAATTTCAAATAGCCTCGTTTTTAGCCAGAAGCAAGGCTATAACCTTACAATATTGGCCAAAAATTTGAAATGTCGAATAGCCCCGTTTTTCTTCCAAAAGCCAGGCTATAACCTTACCATATTGGAAGAAAAAAAAAAAACTTTAAATAGCCTTGTTTTCAGCCAGAAGCAAGGCTATAGCCTTACTTTATTGGCGAAATGGATAAAACATCGAATAGCCCTGTTTTTCCTCCAAAAGTAAGGCTATAACCTTAACATATTGACTAAAGACGTAAACTTCAAATAGCCTCGCTTTCAGCAAGAAGCAAGGCTATAACCTTACAATATTGGCCAAAAAAATTAAACATCAAACAGCCTCGTTGTTTCTCCATAAGCAAGGCCCTAGCCTTACCATTTTGGCCAAAGATGTAATCTTCAAATAGCCTCATTTTCAGCCAGAAGCAAGGCTATAACCTTACAATATTGGCCAAAAAAGATGAAACATCGAATAGCTCCTTTTTTTCTCCAAAAGCAAGGCTATAACCTTACAATATTGGCCAAAAAGATAAAACATCAATCAGCCTCGTTGTTTCTCCATAAGCAAGGCCATAACCTTACCTTATTGGCCAAATACATAAAACTTCAATTAGCTTCGTTTTTAGTCAGAAGCAAGGCTATAACCGTACAATATTGGCCAAAAATTTGAAATGTCGAATAGCCCCGTTTTTCTTCCAAAAGCAAGGCTATAACATTACCGTATTGGCCAAAAACATAAAGCTTCAAATAGCCTCGTTTCCTGCCAGAGGTCTAGACAATAACCTTACAATATTGGCCAAAAAGATGAATCATCGAATAGCCAAGCTCTTTCTCCAAAAGAAAGGCTATAACCTTACAATATTGGCCAAAAAGATAAAACATCAATCAGCCTCGTTGTATCTCCAAAAGCAAGTCCATAACCTTACCTTATTGGCCAAATACATAAAACTTCAAATAGCTTCGTTTTTAGTCAGAAGCAAGACTATAACCGTACAATATTGGCCAAAAATTTGAAATGTCGAATAGCCCCGTTTTTCTTCCAAAAGCAAGGCTATAACCTTACCGTATTGGCCAAAAACATAAAGCTTCAAATAGCCTCGTTTTCTGCCAGAGGTCTAGACTGTAACCTTACAATATTGGCCAAAAAGATGAAACATCAAACAGCCTCGTTCTTTCTCCAAGAGCAAGGCCCTAACGTTACCATACTGGCCAAAGATGTAACCTTCAAATAGCCTCATTTTCAGCCTGACGTTAAGGCTATAACCTTACAACATTGGCCAAAAAAAAGAAACATCAAATAACCCCGTTTTTCTCCAAAAGCCAGGCTTAAATCTTACCGTATTGGCCAAAAACAGAAAAATTCAAATAGCATCGTTTTCAGCCAAAAGCAAGGCTATAACCTTACAATATTGGCCAAAAAAATATAACATCAAACAGCCTCGTTGTTTCTCCATAAGCAAGGCCCTAGCCTTACAATTTCGGCCAAAGATGTAATCTTCAATTAGCCTCATTTTCAGCCAGAAGCAAGGCTATAACCCTACAATATTGGCCAGAAAGATATAACATCAAACAGCCTCGTTGTTTCTCCAAAAGCAAGGCCCTAACGTTACCATACTGGCCAAAGATGTAACCTTCAAATAGCCCCATTTTCAACCAGACGTTAAGGCTATAATCTTACAATATTGGCCAAAAGATGAAACATCGAATAGCCCCGTTTTACTCCAAAATCCAGGCTTTAACCTTACCATATTGGCCAAAAACAGAAAAATTCAAATAGCCTCGTTTTCAGCCAGAAGCAAGGCAATAACCTTACAATACTGGCCAAAAAGATGAAACATCGAAGAGCCTCGCTTTTTCTCCAAAAGCAAGGCTATAACCTTGCCGTGGTGGGCAAAAGCATAAAACTTAATATAGCCACCTTTTTAGCCAGAGGCTAGGTTATAACCTCACAATCTTGGCCAAAAAGATGAAACATCAAATAGCCCCATTTTTCTCCAAAAGCAAGGCTAAAACCTTACAATATTGGCCAAAAAGATGAAACATCGAATAGCACCGCTTTTTCTCCAAAAGCAAGGCTACAACTTTACGATATTGACCAAAAAGCCTCGTTTTCATTGAAATGCCAGGCTTTAACCTTACAATATTGATCAAAAAGATGAAACATCGAAGAGCCACGCTTTTTCTCCAAAAGCAAGGCTATAATCTTACCGTCTTGGCCATAAACTTAAAACATTAAATACCCTCGTTCTCAGCCAGAAGCAAGGCTATAACCTTACCATATTGGCCAAAAACATAAAACTTCAAATAGCCTCGTTTTCAGGGAAATGCAAGGCTATAACTTTATAATATTGACCAAAAAGATGAAACATCGAATAGCCACGCTTTTTCTCCAAAAGCAAGGCTACAACCTTAGCGTCTTGGCTATAAACTTAAAACATTAAATAGCCTCGTTCTCAGCCACAGGCAAGGCTATAACCTTACTTTATTGGCCAAAAAGATGCAACATCGACTAGCCCCGTTTTTTATCCAAAAGCAAGGCTATAACCTTACCATATTGGCCAAAAACATAAAACTTCAAATAGCCCCGTTTTCAGCCAGAAGTCTTGGCTCTAAACTTGCAATATTGGCCAAAAAGATGAAACATCGAATAGCCCAGTTTTTCTCCAAAAGCTAGCCTACAACTTTACGATATTGGCCAAAAACAAAAAAAAGCCTCGTTTTCAGGGAAAAGCAAGGCTATAACCTTACAATATTGACCAAAAAGATGAAACATCAAATAGCCACAATCTTTCTCCAAAAGCAAGGCTATAACCTGACCGTCTTGGCCAAAAATTTAAAACTTTAAATAGCCTCGTTTTCAGCCAGAAGTCAAGGCTATTACCTTGCAATATTGCCAAAGAAATGAATCATCAAATAGCACCGTTTTTTCTCCAAAAGCAATGCTATAACCTTACCATATTGGCTAAAAACATAAAACTTTAAATAGCCACATTTTCAGCCAAAAGCAACGCTATAATCTTACAGTATTACTGGTCAAAAAGAAGGAACATCGAATAGGCCCCCGTTTTTTCTCCAAAAGCAAGCCTATAACATTATCATATTGGCCAAAAACTAAAAATTGACTAGTTTTCAGCCAAAAGCAAGGCTATAACCTTACCAGTTTAGTCAAAAGGTTTAATCTTCGAGCAGCAATGTTTTAAACCAAAAACGGAGTTATAATCTTACAATTTTTACCAAAAAAATGAGACATCAAATAGCCTCGTTTTAAGCGGAAAACAAAAGTTATAGCCTTACTATTCAGGTAAAAAATGTTCTATCTTCGAACATGATCTCCTTCAGTCAAAAAAGGCTATAACCTTACCTTACCATATTGGCCAAAAACATAAAACTTCAAATAGCCACATTTTCAGCCAAAAGCAGCGCTATAACCTTTAAATATTGGTCAAAAAGAAGGAACATCAATTAGGCCCCCGTTTTTTTTCTCCAAAACCATCCTATAACTCTAAAATATTGGCCGAAAACATAAAATAGCCTCGTTTTCTCCTAAAAACCTAAAATAGCCTCGTTTTGAGCCAAAATTAGGCTATAACCTTACCAGTTTAGTCAAAAGGTTTAATCTTCGAGCAGCCTCATTTCAAGCCAAAAACAGAGTTTTAATCTTGCACTATTTACCAAATTAATGAGACATCAAAGAGCCTCGTTTTAAGACAAAACCAAGGTAATAGCCCTACTATTTTGGTAAAAAAGGTTTTATCTTTGAACATGTTCTTTTTCAGCCAAAGGAAAGGCTATAACCTTAACATATTGGCCAAAGATGTAAACTTCAAATAGCCTCGCTTTCAGCCAGAAGCAAGGCCAAAACCTTACAATATTGGGCAAAAAGATGAATCATCAAATAGCACCGTTTTTTCTCCAAAAGCAAGGCTATAACCCTACTATATTGGCCAAAAAGATTAAACAACGAATAGCCTCGTTTTAAGCCGAAAAGCAAAGCGCTAACCCTACAATAATGGCCAAAAAGATGAAACATCGAATAGCCTCGTTATGTCTTTAAATGCAAGGCTATAACCTTACCATATTGGCCAAAAACATAAAGATTCAAATAACCACGTTTTCAAGCCAATGCAAGGATATAACTTTGAAATATTGGCCAAACAGATGAAATTTCGAGCAGCATCGTTTTCAGCCAAAATCAAGGCTATAACCTTAAAATAGTGGTCAAAACAATTAAACATCGAATAGCCTTGTTTTAAGCGAAGATCAAGGTTATAGCATTACTATTTTAGTTAAAAAGTTTCAATCTTTGAACAGGATCTTTTTCAGTCAAAACTAAGGCTATAACCTTATAATATTCGCCAAAAATATGAAACAGCAAATAGCCCCGTTTTTCTCCAAAAGCAAGACTATAACCTTACTATTTAAGTCAAAAGGTTTATTCTTCGAGCAGCATGGTTTTAAACCAAAAACAGAGCTATAACCTTACAATATTTGCCAGAAAGATGAAACATCAAACAGCCTCGTTTTAAGCTAAAAGCAAGGATCTAACCCTACAATATTGGCCAAAAAGATGAAACATCGTAGAGCCCCGTTATTTCTTTAAATGCAAGGCTATAACCTTACCATATTGGCCAAAAAGATGAAACACAGAATAGGCTTGTTTTTTCTCCAAAAGCAAGCCTATAACCTTGCTTTTTGGCCAAAAACATAAAATAACCTCGTTTTCAGCCAAAAGAAAGGTTATAGCCTTATTATTTTAGTCACAAAGTTTAATCTTCGAACAAGATCTTTTTCAGCCAACACTAAGGCTATAACCTTATAATATTCGTCAAAAATTGCAATTCAGGAAAGCCTTGGTTTTAGCCATAAAGTGAACAGCCTACAATAATACCATTCGGGCGAAAAACATTGCAAACACTTTGTCTTTCAGCCAAAAGGAAGCCAATAGCCTTACGATTTTATACAAAATTGTGTTTTTGAGAAGCTAGTTTTCAGGCAAAAAGGGAGGCTATAACCTTATAATTTTCCCGAAACGTACAATTTCCGAATGCGTTGTTTTTAGTTAAAACTCAAGTGTATAACCTTAGAATACTGGCCAAATAAATGAATCTTCGAATAACCTCGTTTTAAGCCTAACAAGGTTATGAACGTACCATTTTTAACCTTAAGGAAAGCCCAATATCTCAAACTTTTGTGAGGTTAGGCTGCAAAATTGCTCCCCATTTGCCAAAAGTCTGGTACACTGGGTACAAAATTACCGACATAGTACTTGTGTATGAAATAACAACATAAATAAGCCCTATTTGTAGGGTTATCTTTATTAAAGAGGTTACTTAGCCAGTGAACAGGCCTGATAGAAAATTAGAAATTTTCATTTTCATTTTTTTTATTTCGAGTCTGATCGCAGGCTAGAGATTTTTTTAATTTGTAGAAGGCCATACCGGGCAAAACGAAAATAATATCCTCGTTTGCAGGGTTAAGGCCTGAAATCCGTAAGAGTAAAAAGGGGCAGTACCAACTAACTCGGGTAGGGGGCATGTCCAAGAAATCTCGGGTAGGGGGCATAACAATTATATGCTGGACACCCAAAAACATATCATCGAAATCAGACTTTATTAACTGTCCTGAGATTAAAACAAGGGGTTTGTGTACTGGCGTAACCCTTGTCCAAGCCCAGCGCAAAGCCACACAGTGCATAAAACATAGAATTATGCTGATATCTATTTTTTTTGTTTTGTTTTAATTAGCCTATATTCTAATTTAAATTATGAAAGTTATTTGTTTCTTCTTTTAAGAATATACCCCTCAGATTGACCGTTATAGTAACCTCACTAAGTTGGTTTTATCATCATTTGGAGTAGTCAGTGGTTGGTTGGTTGTACATTGACCGAAGTTCTTGCCAGCTAATTTTGGAACTTGTCAGAATTTTTTCATTAAACTCAGAATTAAGTTATTCCCTTGTTTGGTCAATGCATATCTCACGCCAATAGTGACGCCTCTTTTCCCCAGCCTAATATAGATTATTATTTCTATTTATCTGATTATTTTCTTGATACGGGGGGGGGGGGGTTGACTTCCTGGTGCGCAAGAGTCTTGCGTTCTGTTGGTACAGTGACGAAGAGCCATGAGAATTGCGCAGAGCAGGCAGCTTCCTTTTCTTCTATCACTATAATTCAATACAAGGAAATTAAAACGATTGACAATTAGCACCTATTCCCTTATAAATTTAAATGTAATCCTCATCACAAATTTATTACACGCCCCCCTACTCCCGTCAGGTGGTAGTAGTGCCCCCGCCTGGAATAAAGATATCAAATTGCATGCAAAACGACGTCCGAAAAGTGCAAACTTAGTGAGTGGAGTACTTACTATCATTACAGTTTTCGTCATCTTCTTTCTTGCCAAAACCAATAAATTGACTTGACCATTTAAAAACTTTGCTTCGCATATTCTTCATTTTTCCCATTCACTCTATGGATTGCTTGGTCAAAAGATATCCAATGCGATGTAGAAACAATTATGAAAATTACGGAAAAATGACATCCAAAAAGATTTAAATTGAAATAAAGAATTGATTTGACAGTATGAAAGTTTTCTTCTTGCGTAGTTTTCATTTCCTCAACCATGACTTGACCAAAAAGGAAAAAGCCTCAACCAGAGAAACTTGCAAAGCAAAAAGCTACAAGAAAGCGCATCAAAAAAGAGCAGCAAAAAGAGCGCAGCAAGAAAGGTGCAGCATAAACATACCAGCGGTGTAAAAGCACGCTGGCTGATTCCGAAATGTCCGAAACCAAATTAGGGGACACCTAAATCATGCCCTAGAATTTTAGTCCGAAATTCTCTCTTAGAATCCTATTCCGACATTTTATCTTATAAAATAAAATTTAAATGGTGTACTTACTTTACTTAAAGATTTTCTTCCTTTTCTATTTCGCCAAATACCAAATGAATTCACTTGGCATTGTAAAAACCTCGCACATTCCTCATTCCCACCAACATTCATTCCATGGCTTGATAAAAAGTATATTCAATGCAATGTAGAAACAGCAAGCACCATTATGAAAATTACAGAAAGATGACATCCAAAAACTTCAAAATAGAATTGACTTGAAAGTTTGAAAGTTTTCTTCTTGCGTAGTTTTCATTTCCATCAAAAGTCATACCATGACTTGACGAAAAATCCTCCACCAGAGAAAATTGCATAGCAAAAATCCACAAAAGGCGCAGCAAAAAAAAAGCAGCAAAAAAGGCACGCGGTGTAAACGCACGCTGGCTGATACTGAAATGTCCGGAACAAAATTAAGGACACCAAAATCCTGCCCTAGAGTCCTGCCCTAGAATTCTCGTCCGAAATCCTCTCCTATAACTCTAATCCGACATCCTATCTTAAAAAATAAAATAAAAATGGTGTACTTGCTTTAATAAAAAATTTTCGTCCTCTTCTATTTCACCAAATACCATAAACAAATTGAGCTGACATTGTAAAAACTTTGCTTCGCATATTCTTTATTTCCACCAACATTCATTCCATGTCTTGATCAAAACTATATGCAATGTAGGAACAGCAAGCAAAAAACAATGATGAAAATGTTGGAAAGATGACATCTAAAAACTTCAATATAGAATTGACTTTACAGTTATTCTTCAGTAGTTTTCATTCCCACCAAAAGTAAAATGGTGACTTGACAAAAAAGCCTCATTTAAAGAAACTTCCACAGCAAAAATCCGCAAAAAGCGCAGCAAAAAAGCGCAGAAAAGACATGCCCGCCTCTGTAGAAACACGCTGGCTGATTCCAAAATGTCCGGAACTAAATTAGGGGACACTTCAATCCTGTCCTAGAATCCTAGTCCGAAATCCTCTCCTAAAGTTCTAATCCGACATCCTATCTAGAAAAAATAAAGTAAAAAAGGCCAACTTACTTTACTTAAATGTTTTTCGTCCGCGTCGCTTTCACCAAACCTAAATTGTCTTGATATTTAAAAACTTTGCTTGGCATGTTCTTCATTTCTCCCATTCCCTCCATGGATTTCTTGGTTAAGATGTATATCCAATGCAATGAAACAGCAAGCAGAAAACAATTACAAAAAGGACTGAGAGATGACATCCGCTACCTTCAATGTAGTATTGACTTGAATGTTTTCTTCTTGTGTAATTTTCATTTCCTTGAAAGCTCAAACCATGACTTGGCCAAAAAGACTCCACCAGAGAAAATTGCACTGAAAAAATCCACAGAAAGTGCAGCAAAAAAGCGCAGCAAAAAAATGCAGAAGAAAAGTGCAGAAAAAGGCGCCTGGTGTAAATGCACGCTGGCTGATTCCGAAATGTCCGGAACCAAATTCGGGGACACTTAAATCCTGCCCTAAAATCCCAGCCCAAAATCCTCTCCTAAAGTTCTAATCCGACATAATATCTTAAAAAATAAAATAAAAATGGTCAACTTACCTTACTTAAATGTTTGTGCTTTCACCACACCAAAATTGACTTGACGTTAAAAATATTTGCTTCGCATTTCTTCATTTCTCCCATTCACTCCATGGATTGCTTGGTTAAGATGTATATCCAATGCAATGTAAAACAGCAAGCAGAAAACAATTATGAAAAGCACTGAGAGATGACATCCACAACCTTCAATGTAGTATTGACTTGAAAGCTTGAAAGTTTTCTTCTTATGTAATTTTCATTTCCTTCAAAAGTCAAACCATGACTTGACCATAAAGCCTCCACCAGAGAAAATTGCACCTGAAAAATCCATAAAAAGCTCAGCAAAAAAGCGCAGAAAAAGGCGCCCGTTGTTAATGCACGCTGGTTGATTCCAAAATGTCCGGAACCAATTTATGGGACACTCGCGTCCTGCCCTAGAATCCTAGTCCAAAATCCTCTCCTAAAGTTCTAATCCGACATCCTATTTTAAAAAATAAAGTATAAATGGCCAACTTACTTTACTATAATGTTTTCGTCCGCGTCGCTTTCACCGAACCGAAATTGATTTGACATATAAAAAGTTTGCTTTGCATGTTCTTCGTTTCTCCCATTCAATGCATGGGCTACTTGGTTAAAAATATATCCAATGCAATGCAGAAACAGCAAACCGAAAATGATGATGAAAATGATGGAAAGATGATATCCAAAAACTTTAATATAGAATTGAATGGACAGTTAGAATTGACTGGTAGTATTGATTTCAAAGTTTTCTTCTTGTGTAGTTTTCACTTATACAAAAAGCCAAACCATGACTTGACCAAAAAATCTCCAGCAGAAAAATATTGCACAGCAAAAAAGCGCGGGGTAAAAGCACGCTGGTTGATACCGAAATGCCTGGAACCAAATTTATGGACACCTAAAATCCTGCCCTAGAATCCTAATCCAAAATCCACTCCTAAAATTCTAATCCGACATCCAATTTAAAAAAAGAAAATAAAAATAGCATACTTACTTTACTTAAATGTTTTTTTGTCCTCTTTCTCGTCAAACAACAACCAAATTGAAGTGACATTGTAAAGACCTTGCTTCGTGTATTTTTATCCGTCCTTAAAATTCACTTCATGGCGAAATGCTTCAACATAGAAAAGATTTGACAGTTTGATAATATTTTTCCTTTGTATTCTTCATTTAAACCAACATTCAGTCCATGAATTGATACAAAAATGTCTAAATTGAAACAGCAAACAGCAAAACAGTATTCAAAGTAAATGAAGCTGAACAGATGATTTCCAACATCTTCCAAAAGCATCAGTATTGAATTAAAATGACATTGTCTTCGTAAAAATGTTATTTTTGTGTATTTTTCATCTTCACCAATAATTATAGCATGGCTTGGTTAAAAAGATTCGCGGTAAAAATGCTCGCGGTGAAAAAGCTCGCGGTAAAAAAGCACGCTGGCTGAAGCGCAAGTTGAACGAAAGACCGAAATAAACAGAGACCGAAATGAGGGGACACCAAAGCCTCACCCTAAAATCCTAGTCCGATATCCTACCCCTAGCCTCCTAAAATCCTATCTTTAATAATTAAATAAAAATATCATACTTACTTTTCTGAAAGTTCTTCGTAGTAATTTTCAATGAATTGACTTGACACAGCGAAAGAAATTCTCCTTGTGTAAACCAAGACTGACAAAAAAACAGTCTGCATAAAAAAGCTGCAACAAACACGCGTTAAAAAAGCGCTTCGAAAATAAGTACGATGGCTTGTTCGCAGAAGCACATTGTTTGAAGTATATCCTCGTTATCTTCTCCGCCAAGCATAAATATATTCAGCATTTAAGTTTCTTGACACAATGAAAGTTTTGTTTTTTCTTGTATTGTCCTTTTTCATCATTGGTGATACCATACGTGATTGAAAAACATCCAAATAAAAACACACGACATCCAGATTTTACGAAGCCAGAATTACAGAAAAGATGACAACCAAAAACTTCAATATAAAATTGACTTGACAGTTTAAAAGTTTTCCTCTTGTGTAGTTTTCATTTCCACCAAAAGTCAAACCATGACTTGAACAACAAACCTCAAGCAGAAAAAAATTTCACAGCAAAAATCCGCAAAAAAGCGCAGCAAAGAAAGCATGTTGAATTCTTGATATCCAGGCTGGCCTACTAGATAGTCTAAATTTATAGAAAAACATTTTACCATACAGAAAATATCTGTAGGGTATCGGCGGGATTTATCGGGAAGCGGAATATCTCGGGTACTTGCAGTTTTGAACAACAAAAAACACTAACAGCAATAACCGTTCAAAATGAGAAAGAAATTATCTAGGAAGGTTCACAAAGAGTACATCATGGTTTAAATTGTTTCTGGGGTGTTTTGGTTGTTCAAAACTGCAAATTCCCTAGACTGTAAACTTTCCAAAATGCGCGCGGAAGATTGGCATCGGACAATTGTTTTTAAAACAATAGATCTATTGATATTTCAGTGTTTGGCCTAAAACGGCGCGCGGAAGATCTTCCGCGCACAGTACAAAGTTTCCAGTCTGGCAAATGCCTAAGATATCCCGCAGCCTGATAAATCCCGCGGATACCCTACGTCGCTGCTGTTCTTTTCGCAAACAAATGGCGCAACATCCCCAAAAGAATTTTCGTTCTTTTGCAACATTCAAAGCAGCATATCATAACATTAGCAAAACAATCTCGTTCCAACAAATATTATAAAGAAGCAACCTACCATTAGTTCTTCGAAAACTGTCTTCTTGACAACATTGTGTCCAAAATAAATAGACAAAAATGGGAATTCTCAAGAATAAGCCATCTTTCGTTAGAAGTGGAGTTATTTTCGCTTCTATGGTTGCCTTCCAGCAGTTCTTGAGAACATGGTCTCCCAAATAGCCAACAAAAATTGCCATGGTCGCTGAATAATCAAGAGTGGGCCATCTTGAAGAGCGCGCTCTTTCCCTTTCCATGGCCAGTTGCAAATAAACTTTTGCCGGTGGAGGGTCTTGAGTCACCTCGTGTCTTTCCAACAAATTTTTAGACGCGTGCAATCTCTTGAGAGCCAAAAATAATTGAAAGTGTTATTTTCTAACCAATCACAATTTACATTTGGAGTTCGGTCACCTGGAAAAAAATTATATTCAATCTTTCATATTTTGTGATCCCTTGAGGGACAATTTCACCTACTTAGGTTTCTCTTTTTGGAAACAATTCAAGGCTCTGATACAATGAAGCGATGACCTGACCTTCTATTGCGTCACAGAACAAGTTTCAATAAAGATATTAAATTAGGTCCTGCTCATACTTCAAACTTTCCACGAGCGTTCGTCCTTTTCTGTTTGATTCAAACAAGCGTGCCCAATATGACCCGAATTTAATAACTGGCAATTTCTGTAATTAGAACCCTGGGACGAGCATTGAAAAATTGGCGCGAAAAAGCAAACCGTTCAGAATGTAGAATAATAGTTACTGAAATTGTTCGTGCGAGATTCTTGCGTTAACAACAAACGACAAAATAAATTTAAAAAAAATGTCTACAACATCCACATAAATGAATTCCTTTCTAATTACAACAAATTCCATTTAGCGTTCATACTAAAAATTTCCCCGTATCCTCTTAAAAACCACTAAAATACAAGTTAATTTTAAGAGTCCAAGGAACTAACTCTGGAAAAAGAAGCTGGGAACAAATACTTGATTGACTGAAAAGAAAATAGAATATGACATTGATATTTAATCAAATCATTTGAGGTTAAAAAAATCCGAACACTATGCTTTAATGATGGTTGTGAAATTGTGAAATAATTGTGAAATAAAGTTGAAGAGTCCAATTTCTACAAAGAAACAGGTAAAATTCTGAGAGCACAACATTTTTAGAAAATCTGATTCTGAATTTGGAGGAAATGCGATGTTAATGAAAGGTTAAACGCATTCAGCTCTTTTTTTGCAGAATCTCGAAAACAATGGGATTTCTGTAATTTAATTAAATAAATTAAGGAAATGGAATTTATCAAAAAAATATTTCAGGAATTCGGGGAAGAGGAAAAGGGAGAGGGGCTGGAGAAGGAAATGGTCTAAAAATAAAATTTGGTTAAATCACTAAAAGTTAAAAGCTTTTAGAAACAGTGATAATAATCACAAAATTTCTTACAAATTTTGCTAAGAAATTACACTAAAAAATACCCTGATGAAAATTTGGAGGTAGAGCAAAAGTTCGGATAATTTTGGGCGTTTTTTCTGTCGAGCAATTAAACATGTCAAACGTTATATCACATGATCAAAATTTCGTCACCTGCCCAAAGTCTACTTCGTGCCAAATCACACATTTTTATTTCGTACTCAATATATCGAGGGAATGCTATATGGAGGAAATGCTCACTTTCATCAACCTCGTCCCCAGAACTTTGTGTATGCTTATGCTGCGCGACAAAGCCCTGGGTACCCTCGACCCCTTCCTGCAG
>JAYJMH010039465.1:0-15389 GCA_036873815.1 Phacellophora camtschatica | reverse complement strand
CTTCATTTGTTGTCTTAAAAAATGTAGGTGGGGGCTAATTTAGCCCCCCCCCCCCCCCCCGTCCAGATAGGGTTAAGCTCCTGGTCTGACTGTTTAAGTCAGATTCAATTTTGTTTTCATATATTTGACAAGCCAACGAACCTCGCAACAAGCCAACGAACAACGAATTTCGAAAGCGAACATTTGAAATAAAGAGGGAATTTGAGATTTTGAAACTGTCACAGTTTATTTTCTCAGCAAAATTTAACCAAATTTTGTTAGCACAGTCTCAAAATTTCTTGTCAAGACAACCATGGTAAAATATATCCGCGGACGTTTCAAAACTAACTAGATTTTCATAATAAAACTACTTTCGCTGAAAATTGCTCCATGAGAAGTATGAAATGTTCACCATTGACAGGCAAGGTCACAGGGATAACTAACAATCCATTAAACAACAAAAAACACAACTTCCTGAAATACTAATTCAATGAATTCGCTGGACCGATGTTTGCAATTCCAAGAACAAAAACACGGAAATCAGTGGCCCACAACACAAAATATACAAATATATGCGACCTCACCGCGATCACGCCAGATCTTTTTGAAAACGAACCCAAAATAAACTAAAGTCCCATCTCTTTTGTGATAAAATTTGACTTGGGTTGGAAATAATTTTAAACGACTTCCGTAATGAGTTTTCTGATTGATCGTTGTTTACACACAAGATATGAAATTTAGGCCCTCATCGAAAAAATACAGCGGGTTACACCATGGGCATTAAGAAATGTGATTTATTATTCTTCCTCGTGTCCATGTACCCGTGGAAGGTTGAGGCGCGGCATGGGTACAGGGACACACTCGCGCATCACGGGTACATGGACACAGGGAAGCACATAGAAGAATATCAACTGACGTTTGAAGAATAACAACTAACGTTTCTTAATGCCCGTGGTTATTTAATTCTTTCAACAATTCATCGCGCTTCGCTTCAAATTAAGTCCACACACCAACTTGATGCTGTAATTTTTTTCATTAGTTTATTACATTCTTGTTGTGGTAGTACACGTTTTCTTTTATTTTTGACCAATTTTCACTAATAAAAGTTTCTTAATTGTATATGAAAAAATTCTGTTTTTTACTGTGCGTTCTTTTTTCCAATAAAAATATCCAACATGATGTCCATTCGATTAAAATCATCAAACATTATGTAATCTTCAATAAAAATTTTAAAAGTTTTATAGCAAATTCTCATTCACTAGTAACAGTTTCTTAAATTTTGTTGGGTTTCACCAGCGAGTTTCTTATGAACATTTTCTGATAAAAAAACGTGTACGAGATTTCCTGAGTGAAATGCCCCTCGATGCTAATAATGCTATTATATTACGATATCAAAAATGCTAAAATATCTAATAGAATTTCCCACTATTGAAACCTGTTATCTGGACCCTTGTGTGAAAAGTGAAAAAACTATAATTCAAACAAAGACGAAGGATCACAAAACAAAAACTGCGGGTGTTTGGAGACACCATAACTCCTTCCGATCCACCTCATTGCCAAGAAAGAGTCCAATGTCCAATTCAGCATGTCAAGTTGCTTGGGCACTGTATTTTGTGTGCGCCCCCACCAATGTCGATTAATTTAAGAGTGATCAAAAGTCATAAAAATCGACGAGATCTTTTTTATCGAATATAAAAAGGTAATAAGAAGTATCATCAAAGTCTGGGCTTTGTGGCAAAATAATAAATAATTTTCTATCTAGATTTTGGGATTGGGTAAAAAATTAGGCCCTAATAATCGGCTGATTTCCCGAGTGCTTCCAGAGGGCCGGTTTCCAGATTATGGAAACTTATGCTACTTACGCCCATTTAGGTTCCACTGCAGTACATTGCAACATACATGTGTTTTTTGTTTGTTTGTTTTCCTTTTTTCAAATAAGAAACCACTTCATGAGAAACTCACCCGTGAAACCACACGAAATTTAAAGAAACTGTTACTTGTGAAAAAAAATCGCTAAGAAACATTTTGGTCCAAAATGGTCCAAAATTAAGAAACTTTAATGTGTATTGCAATTTACTGCAATATGGTGCGATGAGATAGAAACAAAAAGACTGAACAGAAATAAAAAGATCACTGAAGATAACATTTCTTTTGGTGTCTCTGGTGCTATTATTCATATGATAATAGATTTAACAGCACCATGGGCGGCAAAAAGAAAACGCGCAAGCCGGCAATTCTTCAAAAAGTGGGAATTCACAATAATTGTGATGCAATGGCTGTCATAATAGCTGTGCTTAAGTTTGAAAAGATTAAAAACATCAGGATAGAATAAACTTAATTTTACAACAATACCGTCATCTTGTAATGAATGCGCTAAGTTAATTACCCCACGCCGAACTTTTGTCCATGCCAGTCGTTGGTATTGATACGAACAAAAAGTCGCCGGTATTGTATACGCACACGAAATTCAAAGTTTAAATATTTCGAAATAAAAATGTTTAATGAAAAGTTCATTTTCCGGGTTGAGCTTCGGGCGTTATGAATTTTTTGATTACTTCTTTTTAAAAATGTTTCAAATGAAGTTCATAGCCTAGAAACCGACCTCAAAACAGCCTATTACAGTGCTTCTAAGAAGGTATGAGGTTGTTAAAGCTTGTATCTATAAATTGCTGGCATTGAAAAAACAACTTGGGGCTTTGAAGAGGTAGCAGTGACAGCAGGCTCCTCCGCAGCGTCGTTTTGATTCTTTTAAATTTTATTTTACCCCCATTAGACTTTACCCTTGAGAGAAATGTTTAAAGAATATTTTTCCGGGTATACACTTTAACTAATACACATAACATAGCACCCGATTTCATGAAAATTATAGCCTAAAAAGGCGCTGCGGAGGAATGTGCCACTGAAAGCACCGAAACTGGAATGGCTAGCGGGTGATTACGTGGGCTGGGCTTGAGCATGCAAAAATACAATTTATCTGCATGCAAAAAAACGTTTCCGGTGCAAAATCAACACTATCGTCTGCAAACATATTTGTTTGCGTGGGATAAAACTGGAGCTGGCAATGATTAAAACTGGTAAACATCAGCATCCAAAAAGAAGCCACTGGTTGCACCAATCAAATTGTAAGAACTTAAAAAAAGTGATTTGATTGGCTAAAAAACGAAGCTACCCATACTTCCTTTGTTTGCTAGCCAAAGCGATTGATCCAACGATGTATCCAGTCTATGCCTCGATCTGTTTTGGAGAATTAGCCTGATTACTCCAGGCCCTAGATCGCTTCTTTTGAGGAGATGCGGAAAAATCTTCCACGTTCAACATTAAAGTAAATTTCTTGGCTGGCAAATAACTTTTTTGTTACAGCAATATCAGAAAACGAGAAGAAAAATGCCTTCTATTTCATTGGTTAATTGACAAAATATTCGAGATGCATATTTTCCAGATTCTTTTTCATTCCAGAAAAGAGTTTTCTGTTGGCAATGTTATTCCTTTGGGACATATATTTTCGAACATCGAACCAACCCGATGATTACCTTTGAGCGCTGTTGCTATTAACAACAATGAGAATGAGATCTCCAGAACACCAAATCAGGGTTTCCTGGTTTAGCTGATAGATTTATTACATAAACCTCAGTTCGCTTCTCGTTTTGATGAGCGATAACTGGGACAAATGTAATAAGTCTGGGCTGGAATATTTGACGGAACCGGAAGATTTATAGTGAGGCTACAAGAAATAGCCCAGTTCTGAAAGAGCACAAAAGCAAGTAGTGTTTATAGTCCCTTCAAATATCTTATACACCACAAGATGCGTAGCCATAGAACTACTCTAGAGATTAGCAAGAAATAACAAAACGAAGAAAATCAATTCAAAACGTGCAAGGAAGAAAATTCTTCACTCGTTTTATCTCCAGTTGTCAAAGGAACAAAGATTTATGTGCAGATAAATCTATAAAAAACATTAAATTTCATTTTCGTGTGAGTTATTCTATTAGGCCTATTTGAGTAACGGAAAAGGGAAGTCACATAGCTCGCAGTCATTGTTTGTCTTGTGATGATTTACGTAAATATTTATTGAAAACAAACGAGAAATGGCTTTGACCAAGACTGCAGACTATGCCAATTGAGCTAAACGACACAAATAAAATATCATCTAAGCTGATATTGGTGGTTTCTAAATAAAGAACGAGGTTGGCATTATGCTCCCTCGCAGGGTCTTTGGAGTTTATTTTATGAGAATTAGTAATTAAACAAATTTTATATCTCCAGGAAAATTTGGAAATTTCGTAAACCTTTAACTTCAATCTATTTTGCGATGTACTTTTGTGAAAATAACCTGTTTTTAATCTCAGAGGACGCATTCACTTTCTTTCCGTGATGTTTGGCGGCCTTTGGCGAAAATAATGATCTACTTCTAGATCTGGCAAATGCCAGCAACCTTGCACAAACCATTTAAATATAAGGTGCTGCTTGACTGCAAAATTGATTAGAGGCGATAAGAATATCAAATTTGCAGATAGAATTTCCCCCTCGTAGGTTGAGGCCCTGAAGCAAACTGCCCCCTGTCCCTGCTCCCCTTTCGGCGGCACTGTTCATGATTAAATTATGCAAAGCAGCATAATATTTTGCTCAAAATGACTCTTTGGAATAGAACGATGCGATTGTGTGATATTGCTTTTGTTTTTCTTGGCGCCAAAAAGATGGAGGTCAGCCAGCAAGCGATTGTGCAAACCAGCAAAGAGTCAGCAAAGGAAATCTACAATTGCGCAAATACTTGCCTTGCCTTTGCGGCTATCAAAAAAGCAAACCGGGTTGGCAGGCAGTATGTTTGGCATTTGAAGTTTATTTACCTTAGAAATTTAATGCCAAAGTAATATCTATCACGCAAGCGCGATCATCAGATGTTGATTTTATATAAGCGAAAACGTGATCCTCCACATTGTTTGTAAGACATTATTTGTACTGTCTGGTGCTTTTGGTATTGAACATTGGGTCTTCGGGGGCTAAAAAAATACAGTCCAGCAAAATAAACATGACTTTATCAGTTTGCTTACTTCCTTAGAAGTGTCGCGTGGGCCAAAGACACTGATGACACATCCGGGGAGGCTAGAGTTCTTTGCACAAGGCTTATCGTGACTAAGTCTTGTCTAAATGGTATAAAGTTAATAGAAAAGCCGATCGTATTAGGCCTGCATTCAAGTGATTTTAAAAGAAACCAAAAGTTAATAATATAATAAATATTTTTTGTTGCACTTTGCCAGGAATTTAGCTATATTTAGTAAACCAACATTTCCTTATCGCACCAGTCAAGTTGCAAGAATAAAAAATAAAGTGATTTGGTTGTTTAATCAGTATTTTCCTGGAAACGAGGCTGCGATAAATAATAGAGAGTAATAAATGTTTGTTGGTTTGGCATTTTTCCCGAATTTTAGGGGGCGTTTATTCAAGGAGGCGTTCATTAAAAATGTATAGAGTGAAAGTGATCAAATACTGTAGAACTTAAAATAGCTTCATATGAAAAAGATTATATGAAAAGGATTACATGGAAAAGATCATAAAAAACTTGGAACCTTTTTAAGTTATAGAGGGCGTTCATTCGAGGGGCGTTTAATCGAAGCATTATACCATGCATGATTACCAGTCCCTTGTTAGCGTCCAGCAATTCAACTCAGTGCCAAAACGCGACTGGCGTACCTATTCAAATTTCTAGATGTGAAGTGCAAATAAAAATCAACTTTAAACCTAAGTCCTCAAACAGATCAGCGGTATTTCTAGTTGCAAAAACAATCCCAGAACGAGGTTAAATCAAAGTGTCAATTTCCACAATCTGACAGTAAATGTCTCACGTAAGCCTGCATGCTTGACCTCGCAATGGGTGGGAAACTATTGTATGTTATCTGAGTACATCCCAACAAGCTTGAAGGAAACCGACAAGCAAACATCACTTTCTTATCATTTGCATTTGAATATCATTTTCCATCAGTATCTTTTAACTACTGTGCTGGAAGCTGAAATGAAAAACTATACCTTGCCCTCTGGCTGCAGTGTACACAATAATACAAAACTTTAAACAGAAAAGGTTACAGAAACTAATTTATGTGACGCCTTGGACACTTTTAAGCAAATTGAATATCCTTTTAGTGTTAAGATTTGCCTGACTCCTCCTCGAAAGTCATGATTGTGTGGAAATTAGCCCCTCTCTCTTAAAAGCACACCGGTCTTGTTTTAGAAGCAAAAGAGAACAAAAGTGAATCAAGCTCGGAGATTATGGAGTTCGAAAGATATTCACGACAACCATAATCGTAAATAAAATTTACGCAATCCCAAATACAGGTGTAAAAGAGTACGACAGTTTCTTCATCAATACGCGATATCAGACTTGGATGAAAGAATAACAATACGCGATCAATAAATATAAGACTAATTTTTAAAAGGAAAGGTAACAAGGCAGATGAAAGAAGAACATCCTCTCTAGACAACAGCCTTCAAACCATTTGCACGCGATGCCCAAAGAAAAAATCCATCAAACTTCAGACACCAATACACCAACAATGATCCTGATCGCAAACTGAATGTTCCCTCGTTCCCTTGCAGATTATTATTTGCTCCGTTGTTCCCCGGTCATTTTTATGCATTTTGCCCTGTTCCCCAGTACCCCTATACGACCCTTACTTCTAAAACCCCCGGAAAAATCAACTTAAAAATCCCTTCATACGAAAAAGCTTCAGTAACAGTTGTTGAGAGGTTTTTGGATTAAAAATGTGTTTAATCTGTAATTTGTCTTTTTGTATTGATTAAAATCGACCAAAAGTCTTCAATATATTATAACGCATAATTTAAATCATTTTGTTCTGCAACTGTTGCGATTCAAATCTCAAAGTCATTCAGCTTAAATAAATTGGAATATTTCTAATTTTTTTTTTAATCTCAACCCAAAGTTTAGACCTGACCTGGCGGAACCCACCCACATACCGATGAAGAACTTTTCCCATTGATCAGCTGATCAAAGTCATTTCCAAGAATTCCACCTTTTCATCACTTTACGTGTCACACTGAGAAGATGTTAACGACCACAGGGTGTCAAAATTACGTAAGCAGCAGAGTAAGAAGTCGGGCTGAGTTGCAGGTGGGCTTTATGCCGAAGTTGCATTATCGAAACCCAAGAATGTTGTCAGTTACAAAGAGCAACTCTGGGAGAAATGCCAGAAAACGTAAGAGTCAGCAAATCACAGAAATTAGAAACTTCCTTTAGCTCATAGTCACAACAGGATGCGGGCCTTTTGAGAAATCATCTTCACTTTTCGTGAAAAATTACCAGGGGCTATTGACCTTCAAGTTTCTGGCTCAGGAAGTATTCAAATAAATTATATTTACAGAAAACCACAGTTTGTAAGCACAAAAAGCTGAAAATGCTTCGTTTTCGATAATCGAATAAAAAAGCCTTTGAATTTTATCTAATTTCAGTTTATTAATAGAGACGGTTTCTTCTTTAATTTTATTGAATATTATAAAGTTTTCCGTTTGTGGTTGGTATAGGGGTGCTTCATCAAGTGGTCATGGTCGGGTCAGAAAATGTCCTGGCAAACTGCATCCATTTAAATTTGTAAAAGGTTTTAAGCGATTAAAAGTTTTAAGCGATTAAAGTTTTAAGGGTAAATGGACTGCAACCCATTTGTAGCTCCAAAATACAGCACCAGAATGGAAAGTTTACGTCACAAATCTAGTATTGAATTGCCCGCCGACTTTAAAAAATTTCTAGTCAGGTACAACACCTCATTCCAGGAGGATTTGTTAGATTTGAGGTTTCCCAATACAGTAAACAATGCAAGTGGAATTTTTAAACGCCTCAGATTCCAGACACGTCACACCACTACCGAGTTTTGAGTGTGAAAATAATCCCTCTTGTCTTGTGTGTGCCCCATGAAAGTGAGTTTTCCACCAAATTTAGCCACCCGATCTACACTGTAAAATTTTCCGCACGGCATGGATAAAACTGGCACAGGTACAGTAGTCCAAGAACGGGTGAAAATGGTGCCCGTATCAAAATTCATCCGTGCTGGGCACAGCTACGATAGTCCCAGCATGGGTAAAAATGGTGCCTGTATCAAAAATAACTGCTCTGCTTGGATAAAACGATTAAAACTCGGTAGTGTGAAAACCACACAGAACCATTTTTTTGATAATTATAAATAAAAATAGGTCTATCATAAAAATAGGTCCTGTATGCCAGGGTGAAATATTAGCAACAAAGACAATTGAATTTATCGTTTTTTACGTCAATTTTGCTTTTTATTTTGTTGTCTACTTCGCACTCACTCAACTGAAAGCATGTCCGTTTGTTTTCAACTTTTTGGCAGCACATCCCCCTACATTAGAGTTATATATATATATACATCCCCTTCCTATTGTATTATACAATAGGAAGGGGTATGGTGATGTACCTTTTCTCCTCCCCTGAGATGTCACCACTCATTAATTTCAAAAACATAATTTCATCTCGTTACTAAATTGGTCGTACACCCAACAGTACAAATCAAATAGAAACTATAATATTTTTCATTCATTATATTTCTACAACTTTTCTAAACTGAAATCAAAACATTAAATAACAACTGAAAACATTCAAAAATTATGGTAAATCATCAACCAACCTGAATCAGACGACTGTATTTCTTTGAGCACCACAGACGGAAAAACTTCTGCAGGATCAACGCTACTCAGAAATTTATTTCCATTTCCACCATCGTTGTTATCTAACGATAACTGTTTGAGACTGGGAGGTTCCCCTAAGTATAACCTCGTGTAAGAATGCTCTCGCCGTTTTGCGTGAGATATGTCTAAAGCGCCCCACATACAGTCTTTTATAACGATCGAATCTGTTTTTCGGTAAGAAAGTGGTTGGATTTCATCCAAGACATCATAATTTCCTTGGCAAATAGGTTGCAATCGGCTGCAAATGTCGTCAGTTTCCATAATATCGCACCGGCTCATGATGCTCGACGGGCTCGATGGGGGTGTGAGGGGCAAATCGTAGCCCCACATATCTTGGCTCTCCACTTTCTCGATCATCGTCTTCGTCGGTGTAACTTTTCTTATTGAGTCTTGGAATGGCCAATCTGAAAAAGCAGAGCAAAAGATCAAGTCAAAAATAGCCTTGCGTTCTGTGCATGCAAAAATGAAACTGAAAGTACTGCTGACCCAAAAGCAAAAGTTGAAATTGAGGAATGTCAAACTTGGTGATGCTATCTCGTGAAAGTTAATCATATAAATAGCAATTAATTTGAAACAAAAGCCATAGAAATATTCAGGACAGGAACACTTGCTGCAAAAAAATACCTAAGAGAGCCACCGAGAAAACCAAAAAGTAACCTTTCAGCCAAAACAATTTGAAATATTTGCAGGTGAGACAGGAGCCTCGTTGTCTGTGCCACCTTAATGAACAAGGTTAGCCAAAACTTCCAATGTACATTTTTTGGTTAGTTGCGTGACCGACGTTCTTGTTAACTTGTAGCAAAAATCATTAGCATAATGGTAACCAGCAAAATTAAATGAAAATAAAAATAAACTTTTCTAAAGTTAGTTTGGGTTTCAAACCAAATATGTAACTTTTAATTTTAAACATCCTGTTTTGACTGATTATCAAATTCTGCATAAATAAAATAATACACACACAGGTTTCCTTCAAAAGAAAAGTCTCACTGTGCTGAAAAATGTGGTTCCACAAAAACACAAAAAATAAAAAAAGATGTTACTTTTGATCAAAAATAAGTGAAATGTACATTAAAAAAAAAACAAAAAACTAAATCCATAACAACATACCAACATACTAAATATCAGCTGCAATAGTGGTCAAATCCTCAAACCGGCGATGTATTAAAAATCAGTTTACTTTTTTCTCATCACTCCACTCAAGTTCATTCAGAATGGTACGACAACGTTGCAAAGTTGTTGAGTTTTGATTCAAATTCACAAAACCACTACTACTAGATTTTAATGCCTTTCACAGATTTTGACAAGTTCCTTGACCTTTACACACAGTCAGCTCGGTGAGAGTCTACGCTGTGAATGAATGGTCTGTCTCCATTCAGTTCCAAATATCGTATTTCCTCATATTTACAAAGAGAAATTTATTTGATTGACTACATTAGAAACCATAATCGGACTAAAAAGGAGGACAATAGGCGATAATACTCATTAACTTCACTGGGTGTTCACAAAAAAATCTAACACTTCAGACTTCGCACACCGAACCATGAGCATGGCCGATAAGAAATTTCAAACCCACCCGATGTTGAGGTTTTTACGGAAAATTTAAATGTGTTTAATTTAAATTTCGTTAGTGACTTTGATTTTCTTAAATTTTCTATTCTAAGTCTTTATCTCTTGTTGCACCGTCTTTCTTCAACGACTTCCTTCGTGAATGTGAATTGAATGACAAGATGCAAGTCATCGTGGCGTGACTAAAAGACCTGAAATTGAACCCTGGCATTTATAGTATCATATCATTACATTACCCAGACATAAAGTTTACAAGGTTGATTCGTAACAAAAACAGCAAACGATTAACATCATATAATTCTGAAAATGTTTGGAAGAAAAATGTAAAAATGAGTAAAACAACTGATCATTGGTAGTAAAATCAATTATTTCCATATAAAAGATACAGCGAAAGAAATAGCTATGATCTTCTATGTACCTGAGCAGTTGAGAAAAAACATTGTCTTACCCGATCGCAAGTTAAACTGTTTCGATTTCCTGTAAAAATGCCCTTCACGCAATTTTTCAAGTTCTGCAACCATTCCTTTAGTGCCCAACAAAATTTAAAACTAAACTCTGTTTAATTCAAATGTCGAAATATTTTCTACGCTAATGGGCCAGGTGTAGTTTTCAAGAGGTTGATTGTTTGGAAATGTCACGTGTCCTTCAGTCTTCCACCTGATTGGGTTGCATGGTAAACCCAAAATATTTTGGCGCGAAACCTGTAGACGAGTTCCTGTGTTTACTTTGGCCACACACCTGTGTGCACCGTTTATTCACAAAGGGAGTGTGAAAAGAGCACATTTGATAACAGATGCGAGCATATGGGTCATCTTTTCTGGGATTCAAGCGACATTTCCCTTTCCAAGTCTGAATTAAATTTTCAAGTGGCTTTTCCCCAAGAGGACAAACTCAAAACATTCAAGGGAGATTCCTTGGATTGGCATGCTTAAAAAGTCTGAAACAAACAACAATATGTGTTGGCGGGCCTCCCTTGTTTTCTTTGCATTTATCACCAACAAACATTCCCGTTTTATTGTCGCACAAAGAGAGGTATTCTCCAAAGCTATTTCCGACTGACTTTAGATAAATGAGTAATGTGAAAAAATATCTCTAGATTTCATTTACAATCACAGGAGGGTTTTCCTCGGCAGGAAAGTAAACCATAATCACCCTAATGTTTCATTACCTTCATTATCATTTTATTTGTAAACATTGTAATTTGTTAATCGTTTCTCGTAAAGTTGGTTTACACGATCATAACATGCATTGCTCCTATTTCAAATCTAACCAACTGAAGGAACCATGGCAGTCCTGTGTGTATGGGTCTGATCTTGCAGATTAACCTAACGCCACAGGGTTGCCATATGTTTTATCGCTTTTGCTGCAGTTCGTTTATTATACGTATTGTTGTTTATGTTATTCTGTTCTATTTATTTACCCGTCAATAGCGGTAGTAAGTATACATTAGAAACAATGTACTAGGCTATTGATTGGGAATGAAAATCTGAAATCTGAAATCATATGTAAATTTTTAGAATGGATATAAAAAATTGACAGCACTCGTCCTACCCAAGATTTTTAATTATGAGAAATATACTCACAACTTCAGGGCAAATTTGTATCGTAGATTTCTTTTACAAATTTTGCTCGGGATTTTGCAAATATTTTTCATAGGATTTCGGATTTTTTTTGCATTTTGCCGGATTCTCGGATTCTGGCTTTTTCGGAGGAATCGGATTTTAAGAGAAATAATCGTCACACTGCGAATTTAAAAGAAATGTGTAATACAATATCGAAAATTCATTTGTTTCTCGTTTATTTATTTTTTCATTCTTGCCAATATTTATTTTTGCGGCAGTTATTATTGTTGACCCCAAATTTATTTGAATTTGTTTCCCCCTTTTTTTTAATTGTTTCGCTCTTGCAATTTGCATCTCTTGTTTCGTTTAATTTTGCTCTGTTCCCACCCCGTTTCAGCATTTAACCTGCCGTACGTCCTGTTTTTGATACTTTTTTTTATCACATAGCAATTTCTGGCAATTTCTAGACGGAACGACGGAATCTCAACGGAAATTTGGGCTAAAAATGACCGGAACGGCGGATTTTAACAATAAATTGCACGGAACGGCGGATTTCTACCCCCCTGATTACCCCCACTTCTAGGGTATGATTTTAAAAAATTCGCAAATTTTAAGTCGTGATTTCACATTTTAAAATGGCACACCGCTGTCACCTTCCTAATCCTACTTAACTTACCCCCCCCCCCCGGGTTTTGGGGGACAAAGATGATTGATAACGTTCAAATATGGAATGCCTGACTAAAACCATAGCAACCATTGAGTCAGAGGTGTTCTACCACATAAATTCATAATTATTTGTAAAAAAAAAAGATAATCAAACCGAAACATATTTAAGATCAAAGTGAGGAACTCGGAATTACAAAGCTTAGTCCCATCCAAAAAATATTTCACTTTTTCAGGCATATAAAATCTATATGAAAATAGACGGACGATGAAATGCGCACGGGTGTATTTCACAACAAATTTAAAGGGCGTAACATTTGCAGCCTTTTCACAGATGTCTGATGTGTGGTATATCAGTTGCACATTCGAAGAGGCCTTTATTCAGAAATATTGAAATGGATCATAGTGGCTATTATTAATAAACCTCTCAATTGTCAGGCGTCGATGTTTAACATTTGAAAAAGTGCACACTCGCAACTGTGCAAGAGTGCATGGGAATCTTTTGATGTGAGGTAAAATTTTCAATTTCCTAAAAAAATACCTTAGGATTTTCGAAAGAAATGATTTGTCTGTTGTCATTGATCATCTTTCTTCCCAGCAACTCTCTGGCAAGACTGTACCCAAGCAAAACAGACAAATTGATTTCACAAATCATATGTACACCTCTGCGGGATCGTGAGAATTTGCAGCAATCAGGTTGCTCCAAGTCTATTTCCATTCTTTAATCGGTAAAAAATAAAAAATATGTCACTGCGGACCATGAAACATGAACTGATTTTCTTGAGGTCTCTCCTCACAATTACAATGGGCCCCCAATAGGCGTACTTCTCCCCCCCCCCTCCACCTCTGCGGAATTTCCAAGAAATCTGCATGGATTATAAAATACTGTAGCAGATGGGTTATTTCTAAGAAACTGCAAACAATTTATTTCCTAAAAATACGACTCACTTTAGGGCCTTCAAAAACGAGTCCCAAAGAATTGCAAGCAAGATTTCACAAATTATTGCAAAAGTGAAATTTGTTTGCGTCAAAATTGTATTTAATTTTCAAGATAATGTAGCAAAATATTACTTTATTGCAAGTACTTGCAACATTAGTGAAAATCCATTTCTATTCAAATTGCAAGAACTTGCACGATCGTAGGTTTTTCGGCAAATCGAAGGAAAACAAAGTCCTTTTTTATTTCTTTATTTGATGTTAGTCAAATATAGCTTAACTAGCTAATTAACACTAACGTAAATGATATGCGGGAAATGCGGAAAAACGATATGCGCAAAACTTCAATCAACAGTCAATACACTCTTGACCGAGAGATTTCAGAAATCCCTCGGTCGGGCTTTTTGTAGCATGCAAATGCGATTTTTCTTCTACTTAGAAATTCCACCGATTGGGGGTCTATTTTAAATTTATGAAAAATTGCCCCTATGGTAGGGGCTTATTCGAAGGGGGGGGGGGTAATTCGAGGATTTACGGTATACAGCAGAAACGCACATACGAGAACTTTAAAAAGGTGATAAAATCAAGATAAAATTTCCAAAAGTTCAGGATAGTGCTAACAGTACATGTTTTTTATATAAGAAACCTAGCTACAGCCACACTAGTCAAAGTTTCTTAATTTTGGAGCATTTTTGGCCACATTTCATTAGTAAAAGTTCTTAAAAGTTTCTTATTTGCATACTTAAAAAACGCACTTAAAGTATCAAAAACATTGCAAAACCAGTTTAAAATAGTTTTTAGAAAATCAATCAAAATCATTGCTGTACGTAGCTACTTTAACTCATTGATGAAACATCATCTATCTATCAATTAAATACGTAGTATGTATGTATACAATGTTAATCAATGTTTATCTTCCACATCAAGAAACAAAAATTAAAAAGTTTCTCAGTGATTTTTCATTTACCAGTGGAAGTTTCTTAAATGTTGGGCATTTTACCGGTGAGTTTCTTTTAAAGCGGTTTCTTATAAAAAAAAAGTGTAGTGTGGGACAAACAAACACTACCATAGCACTGATTTTGAAGCAAGTCTAGTAGTGATGTAGCAATAAATAAATAAAATAAATAGAACGATCAAAATTAATAGTAAAAGCTTGGGCACACTGGACCCTTTATGTACGGCTAGGCTAGTAGTAGTAGGAATGAAGACGGAACTATTTCTCGGGCACTTGCTTCAAAGCCCTCCAAGTTTTTCTGCCTGACACTGACAGAAATACATTAAAATGAGCAACTTATTGACCTCAATAATATTTTAAAAGTACAATGTATGACATTAAAAAGTGGATATCGCAATACTGTATTCATTCATTATATTTATGCAACAGGTACACGAACAAACACATAGAACTAACAGATATAACCTGGATTAAATCGATTTATAAATTTTCGACTTACTCAAAAACGTACCCAACCCTTGATATCATCCCTGAATCATTTCTCTTCTCATTATTACATGCAAAGTAACCGCAGATGTAATGTTTTTCTTAGGCCAGCTGCCACCTGCGAACTATTACACGGAACAATTCGTTGTCATGGTTTTATGAGACAACAACCTCCATCCCCGCCTCTCATTCAGCAAGTTTCAAATGATCAAAGACATTCCTTTCCGTTGTTTTTGAACAATTTCACACTTGGACATCTGGGATTTAGGAGATGAATGAGGGCACACGAACAAATAAAATTAAAGAAATAAGCTCACAATGAAATCTTTGAAATAAATAGAACTTATTGCATGAATTTACCAGGGTTGGTATATTGGCCTTTTTTGGGCCAAATTTCAGGAATCTGGCTTTTTTTAAACCTGTTTGGCTAGGAAAAGTAAATTTGGCTAGAACCCAAAGTCTGGCTAAATTTTGGCTTTTTTCTGGTTTCCGCATAATAATTTTCTTAATTATGAATATCAAACTTTTATGGTGGG
>JAYJMH010039454.1:0-15391 GCA_036873815.1 Phacellophora camtschatica | reverse complement strand
ATTTCCGGCAAGGCATGCCATTCCCAAATGGCATGACCAAATTGGAAACCCTATGGTTTATAGTTCGGTCCTTTTTTATGATAGGAAACTCCTGCGCAACGGTCACGAGGACACAGGGGGAACCTTCTGCATAAGAAAACTGGGTTTTAACAAAAGCAATTTTTTTTACTTAAAAAAAATTTTATCATTGAAAATGGTTTGTCATGCTCAGCATGACTGACATGACCTCTGGCTTCGCCACTGACTGGTAATAAATGGAGAAAAGATGTAGTTTAATTTCGCGAAGGAAAATCATTACTGAAGGAGACTGTTTGATCTTGAACGGAATGTTGTTCCAGGATTTAGTACCTGCACAGCTTTAGGCCTACTAAAGTAAAAACTCCTACAAACAATAAGTAAAGAAGCGATTTAAATAATAACAAGCCAGATCAACCAGAACACTATTAAAAATAATGTAGTTAGGCCTACTATCAGACTATATATTTTTGCTGAGAGATCACCATGGTTTTCATATTTAATGAATCATTTAGCAAATATATATAAATAGACAAATTTATTTTACTGAACAAAAACTTCCCAAGACAAGAGAAGACACTCTTCTTGAAAACAAACAGGTTTAACATTATATTGAATTGGTCTCTAATTTATAAAAAAAACTGAAAAGCAATTATGGAGGAAGGAACTAAACTTGATTGAACCAGTTTTTAAAAAATATTCTGAACACCAATTGATTATTTTGTGCTAAATGTTGACTGGACGTTCCAGGTTAGGAAACTTTATTAACTGCACACTGACTAAAAAATGTCTATTTTTGAGCAACTTTTCTTCGCCATTTCTTCTAATTCATTTCTTTTACAAAGCTTGATTTACAACTGATTCTAATATCAAAGTTGTAAAAAATAAAATGAAAAGTTAAACATATCTGTACAATGTGCACCTAAACTTTTTAATTTGTGCACAAATAATTCTAACATCAAAATTTCAAACATACACCAAACGATCATTTCTATGATATATATACTCATGTTCAAAATGTTAACAACTTGCAGACTTGACAAGGTGATCTTCAAACCTCTAAATGAGTTGGCTCCTGGTTAAAATGGTGTAATCTATTTACCAGAAATTCACAATATACTTCACATAACCTGTACAACACTGCAACTAACACCAGGCTACGTAAGAAAAACACTTGTAATGGACAGAAATGTTTCTTATATCAAGGTGCAAAACTGTGGAATAGCCTCCCACCTGAAAGAAGGCATCTCTCTCTAAGCAAATCTTGTTAAATTTTCCTTGGAAAAATTTTAATCTTGCTTTATTGTCATTGTAAATAGGGTTTAATAAGATTTTGGTAATGTTATTATTATTCTTTAGTCCATGTTTTAACTTTTAAATGTTTTTATTGGAGGTCCTATTGTATTACAGCTTTTGCTGAAGGGCAACCCTTCTTAAATATATTTTATGGAAAAAATGAAATTAAAGTGTAAAATCATGCCAAATCACATTACATAAATTAGATTTTTCTTAAAATAAAACATAATTTTTTTTAACATATTACATGAAATTAGATAAACATTTCACCCCCACGATTATTCACAGTCAAAATTTCCTTACAAAACTTTTTATTATCATAAAATCAAAATGACAAGCACTTATTTAGGGGAATGAACTGAAAACTCTTATTTATGACCTGGTTGTTAATCAAAAATCATTTATATTGTATGTTTGCTTCAACAGCTATTATTTTTGCTTTCAATAGGCATTGGCAAAAACCCCAAAGATGCAGCATCTGTAAGGGCCACTTTTCCAATCCCTGCTGCTTGTGGACTCTATTACTTTGAAATTAAAGTTGTCAGTAAGGGACGAGATGGGTAAGTATCACTATGAAATTTTTCTCCATTTGTGATACTTTGTAATCACATTGCACACTAATATAGCCTTCCTACTTCAGTAGAGAATTAGAAATGAGTGGTAATTTGTTTATTCAAAGGTAATGCAGAAATACTGATTTTTCAGTAAATATAGATTTGTGTTAGTTTAATTGCTGTAAACATTCTCTTGTAATTGAAGCATTGATTCACAACTTAAGTCAATATGTCTCATTGCATAAGATCCTGTTCTTTCGTTCTTTGTTGTTGTTGCTGCCACTTCAGACTGGGTGTTACAAACAAACATATAAAAATTGGGGCAAAACAATGAAAACTTTCCTGTGCCCTTGCAAACAAGGTTTGTGTGAAAAAAAAATAGAAAATATTTTCATTTATTGTTTCGTTGTTGCCATAAAAAAATCTAACATAATTCTTATTACCTGGCGACTTTACAAACTATAGTTTGTCTTTAGCAGATTACTCAAACGGATTTGATTCTTCAAACGGACTCTTTGAATTGTCACAGAATTAAACATTCAAAATTTGAAAACGATGCCAAATAATTTGGCCCAGAATTTTAAAATGTTTGATCAAAAGTCATACTGTGGAGAATTCATCAGCATGTCAGCAATAACTACAACAATTGTAAAATTCTAATTCAGTACCAGGTTTCTTGTAAACAAAGATTGCATTTGACAAAATCTGATGACTTTTCTACTTGCTCTTTGTGTTTATTCAATATTTTATGAATAGTGTAAATGTAAAATTTGGCGCCTTGAATGTGAAAATTGGCACCTTGGAAACTGAGGTAGTTATGCAACTCATTTCTCACAGAACTAAAATCATAATCTAAATGACAAAAAGGCAGCCTGGGCAGGAAAACAACTTTGGTGTTTATCATTTTAAAATGATGATCAAATTTTAAAGATAAAACTTTGTCATTTGTTAAATATTGTTTGTTGTTGTTTTGTTAACTCAGCAGCCAATTTTGTTAACTTAGCAGCCAAGAACACAAGTTTTTAAGTTTTATGAAAAACATGAAAATAATACAGAATTCATTATTGAAGGTACATTGGAATTGGTTTATCAACCCAAGGAGTTAACATGAACAGATTGCCAGGTAAAGTATGCAACTGCTTTTAGGAATCCCAACATCACGGATTGTGTGTTTTGTAAGCCGCAAAGGCCTGTGATGCATATTTTGCCATCTGTTGGGGCAGGCACGTAAAGATCTATCATTTGAGCAGTTGTAATGATATGACACAACTTTCTTGATAACAAAAATATGGGGTGTTAGAATATTGGCTTGTGGTTGGCAATAATAACTGCCATGCAATGATGCAACATGATGCAACACTATCCCAAATCACAATACAGCCACAGATTGAATGTGGCACACAAAATAATGCAATGCAATGGTAGGGTTCTTGAAAGCAGCACTGTAGGTCATATACGGTAACATCACGTTTAAATCTTTCAATGGTTGATCTCATTGCTTCTTCTAACCAAATTGAATAATATTCACACCTCTCAGCATTTTTGAAATAAAATGAATAAGACAAAATTAATTAATGGAGATTTCTTTGACATCAAAAAGAAAACATGGAAGTTGAAGAAACTGACTTTTATTTTTCCCGATATGAAGGAAATCTCCATGAACAAATATGAACAAAGACATTTAAATTAATATGCAAAAATAATTTTCACAAAGCTTTTTATTTTTTTTTTCGCAATTTTACATCAGAAATCTAAAACTATTGAGAACCCATTCAAACAATGCTGAGAGGTGTGAATGTTATTCAATTTGGTTTAGGATAAAACAATGAGTTTAACCATTCAAAGACTTGAATGCTATGTTATGTCATACTATTTCTGTCACTGGCTCCATCTCTTGCTTCTAAGGTCCTTAGGGAGTTTCAGCAAATTGGACATGGACAGAATTCACAACGTAATTTGTAAACATGTTTGTTTATTGGGGTAAGAGCCACCAACCACCATCAGTGGCAGTCATGTTCATATCACCATCATTCTCAATGAACATCATGTAAAGTGCAAAATTCAAATTGATAATTCTTTTGAAGAAACTCTGGCCTAATTAACAATGATGTTGCTGTTTGCACATGTCTCCAGCATCGAGTCTTGGTCCCTGGGCTTGCATCTTTTCAAATATAAATCTAACCTATTTAAATTGATTACTGAAGACAATACAGCTCTGTGTTTTATTTCGAATCTTGGCGTTTTCTTGCTAAAATTTCCTTTGATCATTGGTGACTGACCACTTTTTCACTTATAAATATTGCTCGGAGATTGGCAAGCTACTGGGACAGACTTAACTTATTAATTTCAAGATAAAGATTATATATATATATATTTTCAATGTATCCTAGTGGCCCTTTATCCAGATACCTTTCCAAGATACACAGAATATATTTTTATCATTAAGTTTAGAAAGTTATGTATTATTTTGTAATCTGGCCATTCGTTAAACATGATTTTCATATTAAACATGCGTTATTTTAGTCACCCTTAATGTTATGGTGCGGCATTAAATGTTCCTTCAAAAGTAGACTAGCTTTTGTATTACACACTACACCAGTCAGTGGGTAGAAAATGTCGCTTTAAAAATTACAGATGTTGATAAGACAGAGAGGTGTGCGAATTGAATCAGAGTCTGGAAATGTTCGACTTGGAGTGGAATGGAATGGATTTCTATTATCAACCATTTTATTATTAATTTTTTTTCTTTGTATCTTGCTAGGTTGGGAAAAGAATTCATATGGCTACCATGGTGATGATGGGCATTCATTTTGTTCATCTGGGACTGGCCAATCATATGGACCAACTTTTACAACAGGAGACGTGGTTGGTTGTGGTTTGAATCTCATAAACAACACCTGTTTCTACACAAAAAATGGCATAAATCTTGGTAACTAGCATTTGTTTACAGTGATAAAGTTATCAAAGATTTTTTTAAGGAAAATAACGTTCAAAATTGTATTCTTTTAACTCAAGATTGCTATATTTAATGTCAACATTCTTTTTTAATAGGAATGGCATTTTCAGACCTGCCTGTAAGTATTTCATTTTATGATTTTTCACAGCATTAAATTTTCAAGCAAAATGTTAAGAAATTTGATGAATTCTAAATTCTTCATGATAAAATAAATATAGCATGGAGCTTCATAAATTAAATATTTTTGGGGGATAAACCTTTCATTACTTACCATACTGTAGCCACACGTAAACACAATCGTTATACTTGCTAATTTGACGAATCAGTCTTGGAATACTGATTTGTTTTACATTTTCCATTATCAGCAGACTACTGACGAATGGTTTATGTCCGAAACTTTTAGTTTATAAAGCTCCAGGCTGCAGTTATTTTTATTATAAATAATTTATTCATTTTATAGCCACACGTAAACACAATTGTTATATATATATATATGCATATTTGGTTTAGGATATTCTTTGGAATATCATGGAGTAAATGTTTATACAGTGGAAATGGTTCCAACAAAAGGAGAGCATATCCAAACATTTTCTTTGAGGTCTGTATTGCTGTGTGGTGGTTACTGACTGATAGGCAACATATTTTGTGTGATCTAAACCTCTTTTCCTGTTTCTTGTTTAGCGAAATCTTTACCCAACTATTGGTCTTCAAACTCCAGGAGAAATAATTGACGCGAACTTTGGTCAACTGCCTTTTGTTTTTGATATTGAAGAAATGAGAAAGGTGAGTGTATACCTTAAACTCAAGGTTTAGAACTAGCAAAGAGAAGCAAGAGGAAATTTTTTCCTGAAACTGTTAAAATATAGAATTGCATTTGAGAAGAGAAAGAAGTGGATTCTATACTTAATAAGTGTAGTACAGTAAATTCCCGTTTCTGTTTTCGGTAGGTTTGGTAGGACGAGAATTCGCATTCTTTTTGCACTACATTCTGAGAATGGCAGGTTAAGTAGGATTTCAAACTTTCTGCTTCTGACGCATTCTTTTCGACAATTCTAAAAACGGTAGGTTTTGTAGCGTTCTACGTCGCATTCTTTTCGTACATTTCGAAAACGGTAGGTTTGGTAGCATTCCAAACCTTCTGCTCTCAGACCTGGAATTCTTTGCAGACTTTGCAAGGAATCTCGTTTCCCGAAAATCAGACTCATTTTCAAATCTCCATGTCAACAAACAAGATAAACCAACAAACAAGAGTTTACATGCCAAAATGGAAAAATTAACGGAGTTTAGAAAAGTACGGACATCCAAGGGCTTCATCGCGTAAGGTTTCAGTTCGAAATTTGTAGCAAAATTTAAATTCGTCCAAATAATAAAAAAGTTATTTTGATATTTTTCATGAAATAAACAAGGTGAAACTGATTTCAGAACGGACTTAAAAGGTTCAGGGAATTTAAATTACGATAGAAAGCATCGTTTTTATGAATACAAACCACGTAATTCGAAAAGATGAAAAACCAACAAGTTATTATTCAAGTAAGTAGACATTAAATTGTTGTTGTAAGGTTTGCTTTTCTGCTGGTTACAACCACTTTTTGTTTATGTTTACTTCGTAGCAAGAATACTAACATAACTCCGAAGTCTTGTTTTGAACTTTTGCCTCTAGACACCAGTCTCTGCTACCGTTTTCGGAATTCGCATTCTTTTCGTAACAGAGAAATTCTCTGCTGAACCTACCGTTTTTGGAATGCGTTTCAGATAATTTTCTCTACAAAACCTACCGTTTTCAGAATTTAGAAGGTTCAGAAGGACAAAAAGAATACGCCCTTAAACGCTGAATTTTTACCAGATAAAAGTTAAAACAATGGGTTAATTAATGGAGAACATTAGCTTCAAGGTCGAGTTTCTTGTAAGATTTCTTCATTGGTGTACAACAAGGGTTTCTTGGCAGCCAGTCATAGAAGCCGTATGCGGAAGATAAGATAGAAACCGTATGCAGTAGAATTGTTCTCTGGTATCGTTTAGCTAACATTAGGCAAACAAGAAATCTGCAGTAAGAAGAAAAGCCTATTAAATTGCTAACAGCCTCCATTTATTATATCTCTCAGGTGGGATTCGTTTTTACAAACATAATCAATTCTGAGAAATTTTGTTTTAAATAGCCCAGACTAGTTTAGTAATAGCTATTCTGGGTCGTATGGGACGTGATATCTTATTCTGGTCGTAGGGGAAATGGATTCTAATCTAATGTATTCATGTTTGCCAAATGTATTGAACATCCGATGAATGGCTTAGAATTGAATTCATATTTGGTTTCCATTGCTGTAGTTCTGCTTGTTTCACTTCATTCAATCAATATTTCTTCAACAGGAACTTCATGCCAAGACTGTTGCGAGTATCAAAAGTTTTCAAGTTCCATTAGATGGTGGAAGTTGGCAGGAAACACTACAGAGGTAATTATTGTATACCTCTTTTACACCCATTCATGCATAGATACTGGTTGAGCGTTTAGTTAACAAACCCTCTAACAAATGCTTTCTTCGATTATAACAAACACCTACCTATAATAAACATAGCATCAAATTTTTGAAAAATTTAAGAAATGAACTTTTTTAGAGGAAATATGATATCAGGAAAACCGATAATAAATATAAACCATATGTGACTTATTTTATCAGTTTGTTTATTTTTTTAGAGTCGTGTCAACATATTTAGTTCATCACGGGTACTGTCAAACAGCTGAGACATTTGCAAAAAGCACAGGACAGTCGATAACTGAAGAAATAGTATCTATCAAAAACAGACAACGTAAGTCTCAATTTTCTTACTTGGGAATTCTGCACAAAATTTGATACTTTTGAAACTGCGTATAACAACAATAAACAATATTAATCAGACAGTAAACAATGTTGCATCCTTCGACCACCCCAGCACTGAACGTCATCAAACATTAAATCAAATGTTGGGTGAAACTTTAAGAGAAATATTGGATCGTTTGACCTCTTAAGTACTGAACATTATCAAGCATCAAATCAAATGTTGGGTGAACTGTTAGGAGGAATGTTGCATCGTTTGACCACCCCAGCACTGAATATCATCAAACATCAAATCAATTTTTGGGTGAAATGTTAGGAATGTTGGATCGTCTGATCATCTGAAATGTTGAAATGTTGGAATTTTTCCAATATCAATTTTGAATTGTTGAAAGTTGATTTGACCCGTTCTAGCACGAAATACTTTATCATGGCGATTAATGTTCTTTGCCCTTGTTTTTATTCAATATGCGCCACCGAATACAGGCATAGACATGTTAATATGTATAAATTTTGTTTCAGGAATTCAAAAGCTAGTGTTATCAGGACGAATAAGCGAAGCCATAGAAGCGACTCATTCCCTATACCCTGGTTTGTTGGATCGAAATTTAGGCCTGCTATTTAAATTAAAATGTAGACAATTTATTGAAATGGTTAGCGGTTGTGACAGTGAAGTGAAACCTTCGGCGCATAGCCCGACAAGAAGTGCCAAATCTAGTCCTTGTGCCAGTCCATCAAGAACATTGAGTCACACAGGTAACGCATCGTCGTCGTTAAATTCAACATCGAATGGTTTCGAAAGCTGTGACTTGGGCTCTTTCAGAACTGCTGGCACGATAGCGGACGTTGTCGGAAATGGTGTTATTGCAGATGAAGATTCTGAAATGGATGACATGACACACGAAAATAATTCAATTTCCAGTAATAATCAAGCAGGCCCGTCGTATCAACCGCCATCTAGTCAATTTCAAAATAGTTCTTCAAGAGGTGTGTACATCTTAATTACTATATATTGGTTTGTTACCATACGAACTCATTTTGGCTGCTGTAGAAATTCACATAAAAGAACCTAACGGATGGCCTAAAAAATGTCCCCACGTTTGCAAAGCAGCCATGGAGGAGCTTTAGTTTTGATAATTTTATTTTTGATTGGCCTGATTCTTTTGTTCTTTTGTGCGGTTATTAACCGTATATAGTTTTATTTATCACCGATTTCATATTTGAAAATGTGTTAATTTCGTTGTAGTTTCCATTCATATCGACCCGAGCCCATCTGTCAGGTATTTGTGTGGTGGAAACATATTAGCAATAGAGAAACTTTTAGCATTTGGCAAGGAACTTCAGATTATGAACAAAGAACTTTCAAAGGAGCGTGGAGGATCAAATGAGGATAACGATAAGATGATGAGGGTATGTACAATCCGTTATTTAATCTCAGCGTTTTTCGGATATTTGGTTAGATTTAGATGAACAAGGTAACCAAAGTTAGCTGCTTTGTCTTTGATTTATGTTGTCTAATTCTTTGTTGTTTATTTCATTTAATTATTCTTACATACCGGGTCTTCAAAAAAAGGAATTAACATCAAGTTACGATTTTAATCATACATTCAATTTTCATTTTTTGATTTTTCTACTGCAACAATCTCGATGACCATTGTTAAGCAGCTTGTCGGCTGTGAATCCTTGCTTGTTTGATATTAGGATCAGGGTGATTCCCCAAAATGACAGACTTTCGGGAGGCCATTCTGCAAAAGCTCTGCCTTGAGTATGACACATAATTTCAACTTTAAAAATTAATATCTCAAGTTACAAGAAATGTCAAACAAGGTATTTTTAATTAAGTTAACAATCAATGAGTAACAGCAAAAATATTTCGTAGCATTTTAGGTAATATTTTCATCCTTAGACTCAATCAAATCCGTAGCCTTTTTTGAGACACCCGGTATATATAATCGTTATAGATTTAATATCATTAAATTCGATATTACTATTCTCTAAATTTCAATGATACTATAAATACAATGTGTCCAGTAACTGATGGAATGGAAGATACGAAACATTTCTTTCTGCACTGCCTTGCATGTAATTATCAAAGACGCAGTCTTCTCGACAGAATAAATGCAATACTACAATCAAATGATGTAACAAGCCTTTCTAACAGTAAGCTCCTCGAAATTATTATGTTTGGCCACGAAAAACTATTATTTGTGTCAAATACAAAAGTTCTTTAAGCTCCTTTGAAATGTATATATGCATACTACAGAGCGTTTTCCATCGTTTTCTTCTCCCACCCTATGTGAACAATCGCCGTAATGTTTTATTACTTTGAAATTTAATTTAATTTGTAAACTTGTAACTTTGTAATTTGTTAATTGTTTCTTGTAAAGTTTGATTTACATGTTCATAACCTGCACTGCTCCAGTTTCAAATCTAACAAATTAGAGGAACCATGTTTTTCTTTTGTTTCGAACTGGGAGTCGTATGTACATGGGTCTGGTCGTGTAGATTAACCTAAGGCCACAGGGTTGCCATGTATTAACATGCTTCCTGTGGTATCGTTGTTTGTAAACCGTGTGTTTGTAAACCGTGTTAGAATGGATATGAAAGAATTATTCTCTTCCGTGGCAAATGGAGAATAACGGATAAACAATGGATAATTAATGAAAGTCAATTAAGGATTAAGGAATAAGGATTAAGAATAATTCTTGCATGTGCAAAGTAAAATTTCTCATTGTCCTATTTTTATTCAGGTCTAGTCTGTTTTTCAGACTCATGGGTTTCTTATTTTTCGCTATGGCTTGTAAAGATAAGACTAATTCAAGTATCTAACTTGCTATCACATGCTCGTTTTTGAAAATATTGAATTCTGCCGTAGGATGCATTCAGTCTTTTGGCATACAATGACCCATGGGGCAGTCCCATAGGATATCAACTGCTGGCGGAAGAAAGGGAGCCGATTTGTGGGTCCCTGAACAGCGCTATTTTAGGTAATTTCATCTCATTCATGTGTTTTGTATTTCTTAGTACAGAAATATTGTCTCCGTCTTAAATCTATTTTTTTAATCAATGTTTCTAAAAATAAAGAACAGCATAGCCAAGAACAACATAGTCAAGAACAACATAATCAAGAACAACATAGTCAAGAACAATATAGTCACGAACATAATAGTCAAGAACAACATAGTCAAGAACAACATAGTCAAAAATAACATAGTCAGGAGCAACATAGTCAAGAACAACATAGTCAAAAACAACATAGTCAAGAATAACATAGTCAAGAACAACATAGTCAAAAATAACATAGTCAAGAACAACATAGTCAAGAACAACATAGTCAAGAACAACATAGTCAAGAACAACATAGTCAAGAACAACATAGTCAAAAATAACATAGTCATGAACAACATAGTCAAGAACAACATAGTCAAGAACAACATAGTCAAGAACAACATTGTCAAAAATAACATAGTCATGAACAACATAGTCAAGAGCAATATAGTCATAGTCACATAGTCATGAACAACATAGTCAAGAGCAACATAGTCAAGTACAACATAGTCAAAAATAACATAGTCATGAACAACATAGTCAAGAACAACATAGTCAAGAACAACATCGTCAAAACGTTCAACCAAATGTCAAACATTTCAAATGAAAATGCTTCGGCAGCCCGCGATACCGAGCATGAAAGATAAGATATGGTGGTCGCAGGAAATTTAACGACAGTTAGGGCTACATAAAATCAGGCCTAAAGTTTATCCATTTCACCCCAGGAAGAGCCATATGGCCCGTTGCTAAACAACGTAAAAAGTTACATATTTTTGTAGGTAAATGTGGACATAACTTTCTATTCATTTCAGATATTTCAATGTAAGTTTATGTTTCTAATTTAGTTTGTTCGCATGTGATACCCCCTGCAAAATAAAAATGAGTTAAGATTTTCCTGTCAATTAGAAATACATCCGGGCGTGAAAGAGTTATTTTTTTAATTGATTTGGTTTGCATGCGCTACCCATCCAAAGATTAAACCAGGAACCTTGGATATTACTTATCTGTAAATATGGGAAATAAATTATAAAGTAAACTGTTTTATACTATTTAAGCTATTGCACAAATATTACATTGATAATTTAACTATCTTTCTCTATTGTTCAATTTAGAATCACACAATTTACCTGCTAAACCATCACTGGAATTGGCTGTTGGACAAATAAAGTCGTGTTTCAAGCAGATGGGAAAATCTGGACTCGGTGTTTGTGCGTTTGCGAGTGTGGACGATTTTATATGCCGTTGAAAGTCCGATTTTTAAAACTTAGCTACAAGTTGTGAAGACTGGTTTTGTGTCGAAAATCAGCCTAAATTGCACGAGTAAAGCTCTGAAAACTGGTCATGTAAGGTTTTTGCTCAGCCATAACGGACAAAAAAATTAGGCTCATTTGTGTTGATATCGCTTTTTCTGAGTCAGATAAAACCGAAAAAGTACTATGCATGTGAGCAAAAATTGAAGTAAAAACAACAATACCAAGTAACAACGACATATAAAGTCCATACCAAAAAACAAGTCTGGTAAAATTTTCGAAAATGCAAAATAACTAATGCAATACCTATTCATTAGATTTTCGCGCTACTTTTCACCTGACGGCAATTTCAGTATTGAATAGCATGGGACAATTTTGTGTTTCATCCAGCGAGGGGTTTGTTTACATTTTAAGCTTGGCCAATCACAATACAAAATTGTTATCACATGATTATAAATGCTGCAGCTTGATTGGCTATTTTTAAAATGTGAACACAATAACTGGTGAATGGAATATCAAATGATCCTGTGCTACTGTACGTTATCGTTTTTAACTCAGTATTCTAACATAGTAGCTTTCTAACAAAACAGGACTAGCGAAGTTGTCTTTTCGTGCCTTTTTAGGCTTGTCTTGATAAGACTTATATAACATGTTCGCAGCCTATTGCTTGAACTGATATATCACGCTCACCGGCTCGTCGTAGCACAGTGCTAAAAGTTCAAGATGGGAAAATTTCAGGTACAAGATACCAAAACTTTTGAAAATTGGGCTTTCACGCAGGTATTGAAGAAAGATTGTTTTTGTGGGAAAAGGGTATTTTACAAGCTAAAGTTGATAATTTAATTCACGTTTACGCAGCATTTTATCCAGTGAAGAAGATAAAACAGCAGTAAATGTTGATTTAAACGTTTAAGTTTGATTTAAACCAATTACAGACAGTGAATCTTAAATATTGCTTTGTTATTGGGATGATAACATCTTGTCAAAGTTGGTCAGTTTTTTCTACAATATGGGTCCCGGCTGAGCAAATAAAAGGGTAAGGGGGAATATAAGGGAATGCATAACGAGTCTGTATTGACATGTTTGTTTTGCAAATTGTATCTGTATTCTTTGCTCGTTTTTGATTTTGTGTAGGAAGCAAATACTATGGAGCTTCGCAGTTAGGTTTTGTACGTAAATACACTCTTTTTGAAGAACGTTTTGAAGTTCAGCCTAAAAATTTAAAACGTCATACTTTTTACTTTTAAAACGTCATACAAAATGTAACTTACAAACAATTTATCTGTTTATCCGGAGTTGTGAAAAAATAAAGATCTAGTCATCTGGGAGACATTTTTATATTTATTATAAAGTTTCAATATTTTTCATATCGTCATAATCTTATTTGCTTACATGTTATGTTTATTTTACCTTATACACATATTCTAATATTCCTAATTAAAAATTTATCTTGGTCTGGAAAAATGTTTTAATTTTTTTCAGGATTTGAGTATGGGCGTTCTTGTAAAGCCGTTTACATAAAGCTGTTCTTATAAAAAGAGTGTGTTTACTCTTTTTATATAGTCTTTCAATTACTAAACTGTTAATATTTTATATGGCTATTGACTATGATATAGCGCTTGAGATTACATTCGTAACATTATTATAAATACAACTTTAAAAACATAACAGAACGTTTCTTTTCAGAATTCTTGAATAATTTTTTGTCACCTGTGCTTCTACTTCTGTTCCTCTGTGCACGATCTTTTTCAACATTGAAGAAGGCTCGGTCGATGAATGTTGTTCTTGAATGGTCTTACTTTCATCACAACAATTGTGCTGCCCCCTACCACCCCACATTGATGACATTTTAGCCTATGTGCAGATTTTTCTTTACCACTGCGAAGGAGACAGTAAACTGCACACAGGCTATGACATGTAAGCTTTTTTGTCTTCGAGCTTTGAGACAAGAACAAAATCGTTTTGTTGTTGTGACGTGACATGAACACTGATCAGTGGACATGCAATGCAACCAGTGCAGGAAACTTATTGAGCATGGTGGCATGGGAGAAATTTGCTGACTTTGGAAGAACTTGTAGACGCAACAACTATGGGTGGAAATGTTGCAGCAGCTCTTGATGATTTAATGAAAATAGAAATCTTTGCTGAAGAAATCCTCGCCGACAAGCAGCAGGTATCAGCTTGCGTTTTTTAAAGCGAACTGCATATTGAAATTGCAGGGCAGTGGCTTGTATGACGTGATACAATACTGATAGGCCGAAAATTCTTCGCTTTCAAAATGAATGTGATTTTCCTCCACAGAGGGCAAAATACTAAAATTGTTCATTGATAGGTTTCACGACATGCTCCAGATTAGATGCATCAATTCTTGGCATACTTTATGGCTTACAATTCATATTTTTCAGGTTAATATAAGGCTAAAATGGGCATTTTTATTGAAAAAAAATGTCCCATTTAAAGTAGGGGTGCTGCTGTTGGATGTGGCCAAAGTGGAAAGTTTGGTTGCACCACATCGGAGTTTTATGCCACGCCAATATTGTTTGTAAACAATAGACCTATTGTCCTTCTATTGTTTCGGGCCGTGTTCCATGCTGAAGCAGACTCACTGCATGCCAGAAAATGCCTCTAATTAAAAAAGTATGTGAACATAAAATAAGGGCAATTACACTTTTTGATGACATCAATTTTAATTGACCTAATTGTTTTCCAGAGAGAGTATATCAGAAGGCTGATGTACTTTTTATGTAAAAAATCCTGATTTGGAAATTTCAATCTTGAACATTTAGGTAATCGACTTGGACAGAAAAAGGAATACCAACAGAGAAGCAATTAGAGCTCTAGTAAAACAAGATGACAATAAATGTAAGTCAAATTAAGTGAAAAAGTGGGATTTAAAATTTTTTTGAACTTGATTTGATACTGAAAATTTTCTGTAAGTTTGGAAGCAGGGTATCTGTATGCTCAGTTACAATTTTCTTTCAGAATCATCTTGAACTTTCAATGTATGCTTTTTAGACCTTTGGGAGGAATTGTAATAGGTTCATATATTTCTTGTCAGTTGTTGATGACCCAAGTGAAGCAGAGCTTATCTGGCTTGGGTTGTAAATAATATTACTAATAAATCTAAATACAATAGATCATAATACATATTTATTAACAAAATTTTGCACAAAAACAGCAACAGCAAGAACATGTAAAATATGGTTAGTAATTATGAATGATTTAAAAGATAATAGTTATGAAGATTATAAAGATTATAAAAATAAATATTTAGAAACAGTTGGTTTTAATAATGTTGTAAAGTTGTAACACTGGTTTTGATTAGTTTTTACAGGCCTGTACGTTTGAGGCGTGCGATCGCACGCGCACGCCTAAAGTTTTCAAGGCCTGCTTTTGATCGCATGTGCAAAGCTCTATTCAGAGCGCTAATTCCCTGTTAAAATTTCGACTTTTTATGAAAATATT
>JAYJMH010039443.1:0-15396 GCA_036873815.1 Phacellophora camtschatica | reverse complement strand
AGTGACCAGTTTTTGAACAGTAAGTTAACGAGTCTCGATGTAGCGGTTATCAGATCTGGCAGAGCGAATCGAGACTCAGGCAACAACTCTAGGTCGCATTTACCCACACGGGCCTAATGAGTCATGATCCAAGCCCATGTCGAATTTCTTAAGATTAAGAGGGCCACAACGAAAAATCTTTATTTGTACATTTTATGGTTTAATACACTTCTAGATATATTTTGAATTGTCTGTTAAGTCGCTGCTGGAGATGACGGAATCTTGCACGTTAGTGAGTACAAATACAGAGGCAAATTTTGTAGCAGTATTAAAATTGACATACTGGTTTTAAAACGATTATCTCTCAAAAACAAAGGGAATTCTCTCAACTGGAAAATAAAAACACCTCCTTGGCAATATTGTTTGTCTTCCTTTTCCAATTGAGAGAGTTTTGTTTTGTTCTCGAGGGATAATCGCTTTGAAACTAGTGTGTCGATTTCACTATTGTTACAAAATTGGCCTCTGTTGAATACAAATGCGTCTTGCACCTTGCACAATTGATACGTCAAAGAATGCTGCCAAGCAAATTTGTGTTCACGTGACATAAGATTAGCTTGATCAGGGGCCTCAATGAGATTTGTGCCAAGGGCCCCAAACATAATTAGTGCGGCCCTGCTGACAAAAAACCCATTGAAATTTTTAACATTGTACAGTATCCATTGGCGTGTGGAAATAAGTACTTATCTAGTAGTCACATACGTTATATGCGCCGGTGATCAACAAGATCCAAAATTTTTAACAATTTCAAGACTGCCTTTCATACAGTTGGAGCATCTAATAAAATCCTGATGACAAATTTAATCTACGAGCCTCGATTTGATGCCGAGATTAGCTTAAGTGAAACAACTTTATTTGGCGAGAGTTTAATTTCGACAAAAGCTTTCCTGTTTGGCCATCATTCCCCAGTAAATAAACAAAATATTTCCGTCGTGATATTGCCCGCTTTCTTGAAACATCAAGCTGTAAGAAATTTCTGTTCAAATTTGAGTCGATCCCAATATTGTAAAACAATCTCAAAAGAAAACTATTTCCGCTTATGATAGAGGGTTAATGTGCGAAATTTTTGGTCTATATGTGTGTGCGTTGCGCATATGACAAGTGTGAGGCCGTGCGATAAACATCCAAATATTGCACAACGGATCAGTGCCGTAGAAAGAGAAAGGGAAAATATCTAGGGGGCAACATGATTTTTGAACGTTTAGTCCCCTCTTTTACTCCAAATAAACAATACAAAAATAAAATATTTGACAAAAAGCAGGGGGCAACTGACCCACCGGCCCCAATTGGCGCTATGACCCTTCTCGTAAGTTTCTTCCAGAGTGTGGGAAACAAAAATGTCGTCTTTAATACAAAATCTAAACCAGTCTTTAATGCAGAAAAAGGAAAATTTATGCCTGTTATTATAAAGCGGGGAAATCATACCGGTCTTTCACTGAAACAAGGAAAATGTATATCTGTTTTTAATATTAAAATCGGGAAAATCTCTACCGGTCTTTATACCAAAAACAGACAAATTTAAACCGGTCTTTAATACCAAAAGAGGAAAATCTATACCGGTCTTTATACCAAAAACAGAAAAATTTAAACCGGTCTTTAATACCAAAAGAGGAAAATCTCTACCGGTCTTTATACCAAAAACAGAAAAATCTATACCGGTGCTTATACCAAAATTGTCACACGTCCCCTAGTCGCATCCCCAGTATCCAAAACACACATTGTACCCCCGGGCCCAATTCTCATGCTCTTATGGGCAATGACAAGAAGTTCTGACTGAGACAAGGAGACAAGCATATCCAGTCAGGGATATTGAAAAACAAACCTGTTCTGGCAGGTGATATCATGTAAACCACTTATTGGACTTACAGTTATCCACAGCGTGTGAGGAGACCACCGATTCAGGACGACTGACATATTCGAACGAAATTACCTTTTGCTCCAAGGTCATTTCCCTCCTGGTGATTGTTTTCCGTTTAAATTAAAAACAAAATTCAATTCACCGGAATTGTTAAGAAATTATAGAATTTATGGGGCAAACTGTACTCAAGGTTTATTAAAAAGGAGGAATCGATGGGGGTGTAAAATTTACAGAATTTTATAAAAATAACGATCAGTTTGTATTTAGCTTTGGCCCAAATCTCAGGTTTATGAACACTAAAATGCAGACCTATTATAATCGGGCGTTTTTTCGGCATTACCGCCAGCGGTTCTGAAAAAATATTTTGAGCGTTGGGGTTTCGTCACGGTTTGCAGTTTTCTAAGTATAAATTCAGTGGTTTTCACCCACCCCATAACATGGCTAAAAATTGTTTTCATAAAAACGTGTATATTGTAAGACTGCAATGTACCTGCAATTTCGGAGCTGGTCTCAGGCTGAGCATTCACAGGAGGGTAAAGATACAAGCGTGTAAATAAAGCAAAGATTTAATTGTACCTCCCTTCCATCACCAAAATTTCTATCAAATTTGAATGTGTTGCTTCCCCCGCAAAAGCACACTAATCAAATGAATTTTATGGAACTCCTAATTACTAGAGTAATTGAATAGTTGTCTCATTGCCAATAGAATTTTTGGTGTTGATGAGATACCTCAAAAATATAATTTTTTTAATTTCTATTTCAGAAGTCTTTTTCAGTGAAATTAAATGCTTCTCCCACCCTTGGTATTTCATGCACTCACTTGGCCCACGTGTTTTTTGTTAGAACAGCTAGCTCTAGTCTGAGGCTGGTGTTTCTTATTATTTTGCTCTATTTCAGCCTCAAATGTTCCTCATTTTTCTCCTATTTGACAGTTTTGATATCAAAACAAGCTTCAAGGAAAGTGCAATGACCAAATGTACCATTATCGTACTGTTGTGTAGATCAGTACAGTGCACACCAAGAAAAGATGATATGACATGTAACTAATTATATGTTGTGATTGATGAAGAAAATTGTACTATATTTTTGCTTTTCAAATATTTTTGTTTTTCAAATACAGACTGTTCCTAGGTGTTTTTCATTTTTTGGCAAACCTCAACATGGTGTTTCTTATAAGCTATGTTCTTGTATTTCATAGGGAATTCCACTAGAAATAAAAGTATGAAAGTTAAAGTTTTGAACACCAAGAAGGAAATGCAAATCGTGTTAGACTAGCTCCAAAGGTCTATTCCGTAAATGAAAAGAAGACGTCTTTGCGGAGGAACTATACGCAGCGGTATATTTATTCTGTATTTTTCCACAAATATATTTTATTTTTCTTTGACCTTGTTTTCGACAATTCATGGCTCCCCGTGCAAACAAGAATTGAATTGATTTAAGTTCGACGAAATTCGTGCGCATTTGCCACCTGTCAGAATTCGAGCAGCCTGAATTCGAACCATTTTCTTTTTAAATTTCTATAGAGATGACGTAAATGTAGCAAGGGCTTATTGATAACAAGGGTCGGTTAATAGCTCTAAAACCATACTAAATAATGCATCTCATATAATATTCTGCACGAAAGACACAAACTGAATCGGCAAGCTTAAATGCAATTAAATTGCAGTTATTTTTGGGAAAATGTACTTGATATTGTGCTAGCCCGTTAATGGGTTCCACTCAAATGCCCATCTTAGATTTAATGACGCGGTAAAGGAAATTCTCTATGAGGTTGAATAACTTCTCAATATTGCAGTGCGACTTTGCGTTCTAACATGAGATGTTGTTAAGATAATTTGCTACGAAAAGATACGAACAAGAAGCTGTGGAAAGTTGAAGAAACATTATCAAAGTAAGACCTTTAATCTCGTTGAACTTTTGTTATGAATTTAAGCGACGTAGCCATGATATCTCATTTTAACTAGTCTTTACATAATGACGAGCGAAGCATGTTTAGCCAAAAGAATCTCTAAACAACAGCCTCGCCAGGTTTTGTATTGTTCATTTAGACGGATTAGTTTGAAGGGCTTGCTTTATAGCAAAACCAACCAAAACCATACATCACATTGAAGTGCTAATTGAGGTAGGTTATCGGCGTGTGTTAGTTATTTCAGCATTTCAGTTCTTTAGTGGAAAGAGTAAGCAAAAATCAAACCTTGCGAAGGCCTATGACATGTAAAGATTGGAATGCTTGTCTAAATATAACCGCAAATGGGCAATTCTTGTTGATGGTGCATGGAAAAGAAAAACATGCCGTCTAATACCAGCAGTTGATTCTTTATTACGAGGCAACGAGGCACGGGCAATAAGAAACCAACTGTTGTTTTTTTTTTACATTTTTGGGAAATACTTTCGTTGACACAGGTAAACTGTAAAAAAAAACAACTCTCTCAGAATGACAACTCGTTTCTTATTGTCAGTGAATAAAGCCTTAAATAAACCCTTAAATAAAATATCTCACCCCAAATTAAAATAAATCAGTTATAAATAGGACAACAATCTGAACAGGGGGTAAGATACTGCTTCTTCGTTTTTACAAAAATATTTATTCCTTGCAAATCTTAGCACTCCACTACAACAATAACTCTGATGGTGTATTTGCAATACAATGATTATCTGGCCTTATCGCCTGTATTAGTTCCTTCACTGAACTCCTCGACGAGCTAAAGCAAATGTTATTCCATTACTGAACTCACGTTGAGTTAGTCGCAATGACATGCCAATAATGGGGCCATATGAACCAGACAGAGAGGTTTCAAGGTTCCTCTACACTGCTGTTGCATCCTTTTTGCAATTTTAACGACAAACTTGAATTTCAAATATCACATAATGTCTAATAATATCTGTTACAAGATTTTGTCAGCAGTAGTAAGTTGGATAGAAAGCAAGAATTTTTAATTTAAAAATAGCCTTAAAGAGAATCAACGGATATATAAGTGGCTACAGCAAGGGGTCTTGGCAGTATATGAATAAATACTCAGTCAGATGGATCATTTAGTGGATAAGTTTGGAAATACCTCTAGTGCGCGTGCGTCTGTGAACTGAATTGCAAGTTATTTTTAGATGGGCTGTGCAGGTTGATTCTCTTTAATATTCCGCTCTTCAGGACCTTAAATAGTTCAATTTTCGGTAGGGGAGCGCATTATGCCTTCATCTAAAAATAGCATCAATAGACTATTTGATATTATTCATCCAAAAATAGAAATTTATAATTACAAAATATTGCACTAATATTTTAAGGGGCCGTCTATATTTCAATAACATTTTATTTATATGTATTTAATGACATTCTGGTCTTCAAATCGATAACGCCCATGTTTTATTACTCCTAATTGTAAAATTATTGTTTATCCCAGAACTAATATTTAAGAAGTATTTATATTTCATTTATTTATGTAACATTTATTTATTTATTATGTCAATTAACTTTAGTCAAAAGTAAAAGAAAAAAGTTAGAAAGATTTTATTTCAAAATCAGTGAATTTAGTTCCTCTTGAAGTGCTGGGTTTCTGATTAAAAGGAATTAGTATTTTTCAGCTGGTGTTTCCCAGGGCTCTATCTTAGAACTTAAGCATTTGTTCATATTGAGTATGTAAGCACTAATTTGGCTGTTTCTTGACCCCTTGTACTCAAAAAACAATATAAATAATTGACAATAACATTTGCTGTGCGCTTTCGGTTTTCCGATTTTCGGTTCGGTTTAACGAACTTTTATGGAACGAAAAAACAACAACACGGGACCCAGATAGTGCCAGATGAAGTTCCGTGTAGACACAAGGTCTTTTCAGGGTTGTCGTGGCAAGGAAAACCAGCCATGGGAGCCAGGGGCTCATACCCCCCAACACGAAAATGAATTTTTATTTCATTGCAGCACTTTGCGACAAAGAAAGTGGTGCTTGACTGTTTGCTATTTCGTCCCACACAAACACGTCTCTACGCTTTTCAGAATATTCAGTTTTCTTTGTCAGAAAAGTAATTAAATCGTTGTTGTTGTTGTTGTTGTAAGCACATGCGCTTATATGCGAAGTGATTAGGTGAATGCAATAAAGTGAATGCGTCGTTTTGCATTATTATCATTAACAGTCTTTAGGGATCTTAAATGTCTGATTACCGATTCGCTATCTAATTACGGAAATAACTAAGATTTTGCTAATTCGTTTTTGCTAATCCAATGCCTTTTTCTAATTTGTTTCATTTTTGGAAAATAAAAGCATTGAGTCACGTTTAAATAGGCAGAAAATACCAAAATCAGGTGAAGTTGCTGATTCAAGCCATAGTCATAAGAAAAAAACTGTTTTTCTTATGACTATGCTCAAGCTAATAGCATGATGCACTGTGATTGACTATCTCCTCGATGTTCAAATGAAACAGCTCGGGGCAAAAACTTAAAACGTCAAAACATTGGAAATTGCGCCTGCTCAGAGTCATCACTTAAAATATCGCATGTAAGAGATTAGTCCCCTTTTAAGGTGACCAATGCCTATTCAAACAGCTGAGCATTATAAATAGGTGCCTGAGCGTATATTTGATTATAGAATGCAGGATTTTATTAATATTTTAAATTAGATTTACAAGAATGAACGTAGGCGAATGACGTAGGCAAAACGTTTACATGCGCCTTCTCGGCATAACGTTATAAAACGCCGGATCTCTCTAAACGGCCAGTGTATGTGTTTATTTTAATTCCAAAAAATGAAAAAAGCTTCAGACAGTGCAAAAACCAATGATATTTTCCAAATATTAATATCGCTCCAAATACTGACACATTCTATTTAACATAACTAGAAATAAATAAATTTAACCTATGAACGAATGAAGGTTTTTCAGAACAACAATTTTGTAAAACATCATTAAAGCTCTGTTGATATGAGCCCAGGCTGGCCATATATCGGCCACGTGAGGTGATGCTTTTCATCCGACTTTAATGCGAGCAGCATCTGTCCGGACAGGCTGGCTGATCTGAAATGTGAGAAACATCTGGAAACGGTTGCTTTTGGCACCAAATTCAACAACGTATCCTGGAATTTTAGCTGATTTTGTTTTTGGAATAAGAGCCTCCATTAATTAAATTTTTTAAGGGGCCTGTAATTAATGTTAAGGGGCCAAATTTGCATGTAATAAACACCTTTATAAAGAAATGGAGGCTGCTATTATAATACAAAGATCTGGTATTCAATTTAGGGAGAATTAAAGCGAGACGATTGATCGGGCCCATCGGTACATGGTTAAATTCGATTCAGACTGATCGAAACGGACATAAAAATGCTATATACGCTGACAAGTAGACAATTTCAGGAAGCCCTGTGTGCAGAGCTCTGAGACGGAGAAATGTCCTCGGAAGGTTAAAACTGGCTTACACTAAATCAGATCAAGTGCAAAAATGATTCATGCCAAAAATATAAAAATAATTGTTCAACACGGAAAAAATTTGTGATAAAGACACAGAAAAATGTCAACACGGAAAAATTTAATCTGGGTTATCTAGATCTTGGGCAAACCCTCGTTTAACCTCCGTTAGTGTGTAGAAATAAGTTCGAATACGTGTTATTACTGCAGGGCATTATTTATTTTGTCTTTCAAGAAAGGCCAGTCATTCTTGTTTCCTAATCGTTCGATGCAAAGATTCTTGAGATGAAGTTAGATAATAAAAATAAAACAGGAAGGATTCAAGAAAATTAATGAGATTCAAAATTATTTATTTATTGTGGATCCCTGGCAAAACATTGTTTTTCTTATATAATGTAAGGGGAAAGCCACTCACTCCTGAGGGTCGTACAGGGGTACCAGGGAACAGGGGAACATGGGCTTTTTTAGCAGGGAACATGGGAACTTGGGAAAATTTTACTATGTAGATTCGAGGGAACATTCTAAATTTTCCAAGGGAACATGAACATATTTAGGAAGGAGCATGGGAATATGACCCCCTCCCTGTACAACCACCACTCCTCAAACAACCTGCTGCATACTGGTTTCGCCACATTTCAGATATTTTTAGTGCAATTAGACTGAGTGAGGAGTTTCGCGAAGAGGTTTAGATCTAGAACGAGCACGACATGGAAAACAATTGAATTTAAGATTAAAAGAATAAACTTGCGAAAAATGTTGTTGCCATGGGGAATCAGAACATCAAAACTTTTCAAATCTGCAACGTGAAATTAAATATTTTCCATGTTCTTTTGGAAACAAAGCTAGGCTGATTTCATTTGCTAAATCGCCTGTTGCCATCTTGGAGTGCATTTCCGAAGATTGTAGCTACTCACACTCGTTCTGGAACTGTAAATGGCAGTCCTCCTCCAAGAATGTTAAAAAAAGTAAGGGAATGTTGTTGCCGTGGATTTTATCGATAATCTTCACTGTTACCCAGTTTCCTTCAATTAAAAAGAGAACAGAGATGGCAAACAGAGATTGTAAACTCATAACTCCCACTTTGCTAAGAATGACGTCATATGCCTAAACTTAACAACTGGCTAAAAACAATCATGTTCCGTTATAAAATATTTTATTATTCGAAACAATTAAGTTATTTCTAATTTTTTGAAAACAGGGCACAAAATAATCAAAATAGCCACAAAGCGAAAATGTATGACTCTGAAACTGAAATATCCTCACATTTTGTTCAAAACAAGCGTTCACATGTGCACACAAAAAACTTACGGAAAAGAAAGAGGTTACCAAAAAATCGAAATTCACTGTCATATCCATAAAAAGGTTGGAGAACGCGCGCAATCTTTGGCTCAAAACCTGGCTATATCTTGTCAATAGGTAGGTAATTTACATCGATATTGAGAATTCTGATGATTTAGCTATCGAAGAAAATTTTGTCCAAAACTTATAATAGTTTAAAAGTTTTTGAAACTCTCCAAAAAAGTAATTTTTGTGATGTTTTTTGTTCAAAATAGTTTTCATAGAATCGTCCAGCAGTGCCCTTCTTTCATAGAATCGTCCGACATTGAAAAGTAATTTTAGGGGCAGACATAACCCTTTTCCTGTGGAAGATTTATTTGATGAACTGAAAAAAGGTAATTTTGCAAAAAGCTCTGCAAAAGGTGCTCGAATTTTTTTGTCCAAATCGAAAGTTTTCAGTCCGAAACTTTTCGCTGTTAATGTATCTTTCGTCCGGAAATCCTGGCCTTTTGCATTTGTTTCTTTAAATTTTTTCCGACCACTATTTTGTTTTGAAAGGTTAGTATTATAGAAAGATCTTTGAACCCTTAAATCCTCGAATATGTCCCCAACTGGGATAAGCCCCCTCGAATAGGCCCCCAGTCCGTTGTTGGTGGTGTCCATTCTTCAGATGCTCAGGTCATTTCCAGCATTTGATATTTGCAAAACGTCAATTGATAAACTAAAAACAAGAATATTTTGCGAGTTTGTCAAATAAAAGGGATAAAATAAAAAAAAATAATGAAATTTAGCCAGAGTAGCATATTTTCGGCCATAAGTCTAATCAAGTGTCCGTCGTTCAAATATATTCTTTTAATAATAGGCCACTGTGAACTAAAGGACATTCTAATGAACTAAAGCGCAGTCTAATATGGTTTGGAAGTTGAATTGTTTGCTCATCTACTGTTAGTATTCATTCAAAAAACGTAATATTACTATGTGATAAAATTACTCTAAATACGAAATAAACACATTCCAGAACAAAATAAGGTTGTACCTGCGGCTTGTTATCTGTTGCTAAATTACCCTAGTTTGGTACTATATATAGAGCATTGCAATAATCGTGGTATTTTTAAAGCCTTCTCGAAAACCTTAAATATAAAATGAAATTTTAAATTGCTCTTATAAACTGCTTGTTGACTTACAGGAGTGCACGTATAAATTCAAAAAGGCTGGTGGTAGAAAGTTTGAAAATAAATGTACCCAGCACTGAGTCTTGTGGAAAGTCTTTATATTTGTAAACGACAACTGTAGAATTTTTAAAGAATATTAGATTTTTAATTTTTCCCGTAGCGTTATGTCGAACTTGACGTTGGGGTGTTGCATCACGAAGAAGTATTTGGGAGGCAATCGGCAGTCACTGAGCAACTTAACGGAATTTATCAACTTGGTAAAACCATGCTTCGCGCCAAACGAAAGTATTTCGACGATCCTGTACCTTGCAAGCCAGCACACCGAAACAACGAACTGTCCGAAAGAAACAATAAAGTATCCATACTGTGATGTAAACAACAATAAAAGCGAGCCTATGCTGGCAGCATTCTGGATTCTGGTAATGCTAATAGCGGTAGGCGGGAACTTTCTCGTGTGCTTGGTGATATACAAGACACGATCGCTGCGGATGGCGTTGACAAACCATTTTATTTCTTCTCTGGCTATCAGTGACATTATGGTGGGCATGTTTCTAGTGCCTGTTAAAATAATTTCTACGTTTCGCAGTGGTAATTTTTGCGTCAGCAGTGCCGTTTGTGATTATTATGTAACATTGGACAATATTTCGTTTGTTGCATCCATTACAAATTTACTGGTAATTACCACAGATCGGATCATAGCGATCGACCGGCCATACGGATATACGGATATTGTTACAAAGAAGCGGTCGAGGGTGGCCATTATCGTTGTGTGGCTGTACGCGATAATTATGGGAGCGCTTACCAACGTTAAATGGTCAGAAACAGACAAAGCAGCGTCTTCTAGCGGCGACATGTGCTGGACGAGAAATAAGTATTACGTAACGTACGTGTTCACGGCGATTTTCTACTTGCCGGCAATCTTCATGGGCGTGGCACAAGGAAGGATGCTGCACATCGCGTTAAAACATTCAAGAGACATGGCAACAACGTCGCGGATCGCGGAAAACAGCAGCAAAGAGGGTTCAGACGAGGAATCCATGACTATGACGAATTCAAGGCAGTTGGCGTTGCGCGTACGAAGGGTCTTGCGAGAGTACAGAGCGGTCAAAGTTGTCATGGTTGTGTATGGTACTTTCGTTGCATGTTGGTTACCTGTGTCGATAATGGCATTGATTCATGCCTGGTATCCCACTCGAATAGAATTTAAAAACTGGCATATCACGATCTTCGCAGAGGTGCTGCCTGTGCTGAATTCAACGTTCAATTTCTTCATTTATTCAGTCATGAACAGACAGTACAGAAAAGCGTTTCGAAGGTTGGGGAAGAAGATTTATTTATGGTGTACAAACGAATTTGCGTAAAAGTCACAAATCATAATGATGGGACAAAGTCATTAGACATGGGTTGGGGTGGAGAAAGTGTAGAGTGTGTTGGTGCTAATACTGTAAATAAATGCCCATTAAATTTATTGTTTTACTGAACTCCAAAATATTTGTAAATAGGCTAAAATAAATCGGTGCAAACCAAAAGATTCTGGTCTGGACGAGGCAATGCAACCCGAAAGAATGGATTTCACTCCTTTCAAGGCAACGAAACAAATCACAATTAATAAAACCGCAAAATTCCGCTTTGTTTGATCTGATTAAGCGCAACGGAAGGTGTGAAATCTATTCTGTAGGACAGCAAATTGCACTGTTATGTGTGAGTGCGAGTATCTATTATTTTCACGATGTTTGTCATTACAGCAATATGTTATTGGCCTAAAGTCGTTTCAACTGATCTTAATGGCATAACGTTTTAACTTCCGCAAATTTAAAAAAGAAAGAATACTAAATTTGAAATTTAGTAGTTCATTCCTAGAAGGGGGGGGGGGGGGGGGGTAGCTACCATATATGCCGGTACGGGATGTGCCGCTTTGTGGGGTTGGTTTCTTTAGGCAGAAAATGATATTTAGGGTATCATTTTTGGCAAGATCATGAACTATCTTTTGGGAATTATCTTTCAAAATACTTAATTAAATTTTTGGATTTTGTTACACATCATTAGATAATGATTTCGGAATGAACTATTAATTTTTAGGATATGTATTTTATATTTCTTATACATTTTTGGGCATTGTTGTTGAAAAATTAGGGAGTAATTTCACATGTTAAAACGGCATACCCTGTCACCTGCCTATTGAATCCTCCCCCCCCCCCATTTACCGCGTTCTTTTGAACAAGAAACATTTCTGCATTAGCACATTCAGATTTTCGTTCTGTAGTGTTGTAGAAGCGTTGCAAATCGGACACTATTTGACACTATTTAATCGGACACTATTTGACACTATTTAATCGGACACTATTTATGCAAAAATAAGTACCCATCTTCTGTATGAAGCTTCCTCTTCAAGAGTACACTGGTGCCAGAGTCTCCATGCAAAAAGAGAAGAAAAAAAATTAATTTGTATGTATGAAACTTTGATGACGAGCGCTGATCTGCTGTCATATCTCAAAAACATTTAAAAATGTATTTATGTGTAGCTTAATTTATACTATTTTGGAAACAAAAATTTATAAACACGAATAAGTGAATGTCGAAAAGGCTCGGGCCGAAATCCAAAAATGCGATAAATAATCTTGTTGATAATTATAAAATCAAGGAAATCTCGAGGCCTCACTACACAGTCCCTCTATTTTCGCTGAGCAAGCCGTTCTTAAAAAAAAACGTGTCATAAAAAATTTTTCCTCGCAAAACTTTATTCCAATTCAAATACGTAGTTGTCTAATTTCGTCGTTTCAAAAGTTCTTTTTTGTTTCACAACGAATCAAAAGACTCCTGACTATTTTCCTATAAAACAAAAAATCAATCAGTTTTTGGGAGGGATTCACATCCTGCTTGCTGAATTTCCATTGATATCAAACGGAAAACATAGTTAGCAATTTAATTTTTTTCGTAATTGCAATTCAAAAGCAGAGGAAAGCCTTGCTTTTAATGGCAAATTCTATTTTACATGACCAAGCCGTGCCGGGTGCACTTAACCAGATTTTATATTACGTCGCTGTGTCGTTGAAGTTTTTCATTCCTGATACACCGACGGGTAGCCTGAAAGTTTTTATTGCCTCAAAAGAAAGAGTATAACGTTGCGTCAGCATTCAAGAATATCATATCTAACCCCAGGGAGGCAGTATCATTTAACTTGGATAGGGGGGCGTGTCCGATATTTTTTGGGTCTGGGATTTCGATAATATATCGTGGGATGCGAGTTTCAATTTGGGGTCCACGTTAGATGGTACTGCCCTCACTGGGCATTTACCTACTAAAGGTTCGATGTTTTAATTATTTTATGGAATGGGCCATATGGCCCTTCCCGGGGTGAAAGGGTTAATGCAAAGAAGGGGAATTTTTTTTTTTGAAGACATATCTGGAAATGACGTTAATTTATTCGCTGTGCAGTGTATTTATATGTATGTAATCATGGCTATGACGTAATTTAGTTCCTTTAGTAGTAGCCTATTGCTGTCAGTAATGATCGTTGTATTTGGTAAAAGTTAGGCTTTTGCGTCTGTAAAACAGACAGATAATTTTTTGTTATATTATCACAAGTTCGGCTTTTGAATTATGTATTAGTTTAAAAGGGCAATCATTAGAAAATGATGTAAAACGGTGAAGCATCTTGTTATTATTTACATTCTCTTAAACTTTATCGCTATTCTCCGTACCCTGATGCCATTTTCGACTAAGAGGCTTGGGTTCCATGAAAGCGGTCTAAAATAACGTCTGATAACAAAACGCTTTGTCAGACCGGGGCCTGAATTTTGCGACCATGGTTTGTCAAATCGGGGCCGGAATTTTGCGACCACGGTTTGAATTCTCGACGGCCTAGCCTCACGACGCCGACGAAGGGCAGTGCAGGACTTGTTTTGCGACAACAACAAAGTTTAGTCCCCCGAATTCTTTTTCATCCGCCCCACCGCTCCATAATCCTTGCCATTCCCCTATATTGGAGGGGACGTTAAATCAGCGGTCCCATGCCCGGACGCGGCATGTTCACCCGTGTTCCCTGCTGGAAACATGTCATTTTGAGACTTTCGCAGGCCGGTACGTTAAATAAAATTACAATCACAAAAAATGTCATTCAAGGCCTGAATGTTCTTATATTTGAAGATAATTTTGTGCAAGATTCTCATGTATCTGTGTATCATCTACTCTGGGTTCCAGAGCCTCGATAAAATGATGAAAAAAAATCTTGAAAAATCTTCTTTTTTTGTTTTTTTTTGTTTTTTATCTTTACCTGCACTTTTTTCATTGTTTTATTTCATTTTCCGAGGCTTTCGTTTTTTCGAGGCTCTTGAACCCAGGGTATTGATTGACAAGCATTTTTTAACCGTCGGCATCTGCTGAAATAGTGTTACTTTCCAAATTAAAAAAAATGTTTTTCTCACTTTTAAACTGCAAGAGTAAAATGTTTACAAGAAGAGATTTAGGTTTCCGGCATGACAAAGCAATTATTTATCCCTGAGAATAAATTTCATACCTTACAATTTAACGGCGTCAAATGAATATGCTTTTTTGAAATCAATTAAATAATAAAAAGTAGTGCCAACAAAGTTCTATTTTTCACAAACAAATTCTAAGTTGCATTGTACCTTCTGTAATATAGTATCAGTGTGTAGAATTCAACATAAGAGGTGGATCTAAGAAATTAAGGCGTTTCTGTCTAACAGACTGGAATACAGCAACGCCGCCTCGCTTTTGCATTCGACTTAAATTGATCATATATTATCGCTTATTATTTTAAGACAGAGTAATTTTTTATTTCTCTCGTAAATCAGCAATCAATTACAAACTTAATTGCAGAGCATTTACCTGCAGAATTCGGAATGCTTTTTCAATATCTGTAGCCTATTAAATGTTGTTTTGAACACCCTCTTGCACAAGCCTCAGAAACAATAGCATTTGTTTTAAGTAGCAGACTAGAAACGTCTCCTCTCCAGATATATGACCAAATGCCATATACCTAGAGATGGTGTAAGACTAAATCATAGTCAAGGTATTGACAATCATCTTCACTCCATATCTATGAAAAATAACATTTGTACATTTTGTTCTAAAAAGTTACTCTGACAGGTGAATTTTATGAATGAATAATCAATGCCATATACCTAGAGATTTTTTATTTTTTTTTATACATATTATCTATTTGATATATTCGTATAAAAAATTACGATACAGGTTACATTCTACTATACATTCTAATTATTATGCAACACTACAGGGACGATGCCACGAGGAGCAAAAGACAATGACAGCCCCAAGGCCATTTATATAAAGACATGCAACTGGGCTAACAACTACACGATGCTACACATACATATAATCATGTATAATAAGTATTACAATGAATACAGATACTTAAAATAAGAAATTACAGGTAAGTTACTAAACTAGGGAATAAATATATATATAAGTGAGTTAAGCACAAGATTTAGGGGTATTTAATTATCAGGATCATATTACCATACAAAACGTTCCGTTCTTGAAATATACAAGATAGTAGATTCTAGGATAGATTTGTTTACTTCAAGTGGCAACTTTTTATCGCCGTACGAAAGAATCTGTAAAAGGACAGGATTTGGAACGTCAACGAAATCAAATGAGCGCAGCACTGGAAGGACACCAGCGAGG
>JAYJMH010039432.1:0-15397 GCA_036873815.1 Phacellophora camtschatica | reverse complement strand
AATCGATGCTTTTTTCGTCGTTTTAATCGGATATATGGAACGGGAGTTATAAATAAATTTCTATCGCGAGGTGGCGGGACGGCCTAAAAAAAATTTACCAGACTTGACTTCCCCCTCGTAACAGCTGTGTTAGATAAACTGGCTAATTAATGATACCAGCTATTGCCACTTTTTAAGCCAGCAGAGTTATCTTTTCAATTTTAAAACAGCAGAGGCCAAGCTGGTTTATATTTTGATATATTTAGGCCTTTTTTCTTGTTTTGCTTGCTTTTTTAGTTTTATTTTATTAATTTTATTTAGACCAATAAAAGGAGTCAAAGCTAAATTTTCTGCTTCGCGTGCTTACCATGTTGCATGAAAATCAACGACGACGAGTTTGCTTCCAGCTTGGTTCAATTCCGGTTGAAATTGTGAATCATCTGCAATAATTTTTACTTTTCCTGTGGACGCCATCTTGAAAAAAAAAACGAATCTGCCTCGCTTCCAAAAGAAGTTGCTTCATTGTTTTATTTTTCACAAAGAACTTGACAAACCATGGGAATTTGGACGCCAAAATAGTAGCTTTGCCATTTAATTGCATATAATTTCCTACAACATTTAATTGAAACATTTTATTGTCTTCTTCTCATTGTCTTCTTCTTCTCGTTGTCTCATTATATTATTTTAAATTTCTGCTTTGTTACGTTAGAACGCGATTATTTAGGATTTTTTTATGGATTATAGATTAACAAGGATTGCAATATTTTTCAGGATTATCCCTCGTTCGTGGTATTTAATGTACAAAGATTTTTGGATTATTTATGGCCAAAAGCCTGGATTATGGATTATTGATCTTAAATGAATTCCTGATCTTTTCCCTCTCGTTTCAAAATGCGTCCGCGGCTCAACATAGATTAGATAGGTCTGAAAAGCAAAACAACAGACAGAAAGGAAATTACAAAAAGAAAACAACGAAATTATTCAATTAATATGTGGAGGGGAATTATTTGCAAGTAAATTTCAAAGCTACTATTTTAGCGTCCGAATTCCCATGGACAGACTCAAAAAAATGAAGCTGCTGATGTATGATGTAATTGGTAAATTTCTTAAATATATATCAAATCCAACATTTAGCTTGCAGCAAAATGAAACACTCGGATTTTCTAAATACGTACACATTCAAATTAATAATCAACCAAATCATAACATAACAGTCAAACGTACGATGTAGAGAAGATGATAAATTGTCAACTCCTCTAATGTTATTTAAAAGGTTTCACCCAGTGCAATAGAGCTAGGGGGGCTAAGAGGGCTCAACCCCACTTGTTGATGCCTAAAAACGACAGTATTTTACTTTTTGGTATTGTTTTGGGTTATTTTTATATTGGAGCCCCCCTTGTTATTTTAGTGGCACTACATTACTGTTTTGCTGCCGACAACATCTTTTCATCGACATCCTTCTTCTAATTTTCCTCAGGTCTCTCCCCCGTAGGGTATTCTCCTCCGCAGCGACATATTTTTTTATTTTTTACTGATTAAGAAATAAACTTGGAGGAAGCCTACTCTACCCCCGTGTCACTCCCCCCGTCTATTTGGATTCTGGCGACGACACAATCTATCGAGCAATCAAACACAAACATAAAATTTTCATGGGAAAAACTTTTAATTTTCAGATAATTAAAACAACTAACGATTCATCGAAAAAATATAAGTTTTATAAACAAGCACATTTTGGATAAACATGGCTTCTTTTAAAACTGTTTTCGTTTGAGAAAGCTTGAGATCTAGTTTGTGATGGAAATATTGCTGGGAAAATTGAGATTGATAGTAAACATGGCTTTAGAATTGAGAAACAATATTTCCTTGATGGAACAAAGAAGTTGTTATTCATTTGAAAAACGATTCGAACGCCCTTGTGATTCATCAGAAACTTCCTCTCGAAGATATTCTGGATATTTCGATGAAAGAAAAGTTCAAGTCGTACAAAAATAGCTATGAATAGCAACAATTCTTTTTAAAGAACAGCTAGCCAACTCCGATTTCAGGCCTCTACACAATTTCTATTATGAGAACACATGAGCCTCAGATCCAACATTTCCAAAAAATTCAACACCGCATTTAATATTATGAAATTATTTTGGGTGATTGTTACTTACTATACAAACACTAATGATACTAAACACGAATGCTCCTTATGTGTGGTGTTGAAGTAAAGCAGGAAAACCTGGTCACGTCGTCAATTGGAACAAAATTACAGAAGAATCATCCGTGCAAAAATAAAAACAATTTAAGAATATTTTAACCTCAAGTTCTTAGATACTGAGCCTCGGCAAAAATTATCTGGTTCTTATAAAAAAAGAGTGAAGCTTAATCCGATTTCAGCCTAGATTTGTTGCTATTTCTGGAATGATTTTTTCAAACTTTTCAAACAAACAAAGCTTTGTCCCCACCTTTCTTAAAAATATCTTCAAAGTGTGTTTCAGGCCCAGTGTACTTTTTAAATTCTGAGATAGCAAAAACAAATGACCCAAATCTTAGATTCAGGAGAAATAACAATATTCTGACCGATTCTAACAAGAAAGTCATTAATCCAGAATGTCTTTGGTTCGTTCGATATACCGCAGGCAGGAAAACAAATTAAATTTCTGGAGTGGGCAACAAAAGAGACTTGAAAATAGAGAGAAAATAGACCGCATCGAACGAGCCAACGCAAATGGGATATGTCTGGAAACATTGGGCGATAGCTGGCCCCTGTGCCCCCAAAAATGGCTGAAATAGCAACTAAGTAACATTTCAATTTTACACGTTTGTTGGGAGAAGTAGCTCCAGTCTTGTGCGGCGTTTCTCGCCTTATTTTGCTTCATTTCAGCAACCAAATGTACATGTCTTTTATAAGAAAACTGTCTAAGGCTCCACTAGTGAAAGTTTCTTAATGTTTGACCATTTATAACCAATTTCACTAGTAAAAGTTTTTAAATTGCATATAAAAAATTCATTTTTCTTTTACTATGCATTCTTTTTTCAACAAACACATTACAAAAACTGGGTTTATGTTGCACAGGATAAAGTCTTGTCATTGAATCAATCATCAAACATCATGTCCATTCCATTAAAATCATTAAACATTATGTAATCTTCATCTTTTTTACTAAAAATATCAAAAGTTTCTTAGCAATTTTTCATTCACTAGTAAAAGTTTCTTAAATTTTCGTGGGTTACACCAGTGAGTTTAGAAGTTCTCCCCCCCCCCCCCGCCATAGTTAATTCAATTAGTCTATTGAGAAGCTATGCAAACGAAAGAAGATGACAAACTCGTCTTATATTTCGCAATTCTTTCACGAAAGATAAAAGCGGGCTACAATAACGCATTCTTTCGTCATTGAAATGCTCTTAAAAGTCTCTCAGAGTTAAACAATTGTTAGCCATTCTGCACTTTTCAAAAGACGTTTTCACACAACAACACAAAATATTTCTCAGTGGACCTGTTTTAGAATGGATGAATGAAGCTCCAAATGAAGGGTGTGAATTTTTTGAAACTCCAAATGAAGGGTGTGAATTTTTTGAAACTCCAAATGAAGGGTGTGAACAAGTGAAAATTTTAAATTCTGAATAACCTGTTTTCGTTTGCTAGACCATGTGCGTTGATTGAGTGGGAAGAAAAATTTCGAAATAATTTGATTTCACCAAAACAAAGCTTATTTCTATCGGTGAAATAAAATTAACTACTTTCCCCACTTAAATTAAAAGGTGAGCGTTTCGCTTCATCGTTTTTTCAAAACAAATTGTTCTCTTGAACATAAGTAAAAATACGCATGCCAAATTTTTGGGCATGACTTAGACAATCTGTGAGCGAATTTTCTCATGTGAGATTCTTCGAAACCCAGGGTATGCGCTGATTGGTTTGATTCTATAATTTGTGTCTGATTTCACTAGTAAAAAATAAAATTTTTTAATCTAAAAAACATTTATGAATTTAAAAAATACGAAGAAGATGCGTATTCCGCCACCCGTTTGCTTAGTTGGGGGGAATTCCTTACTCAAATGTCAACTCAAAAACCTCAAATGTTTGTTCTACTTTCCTATTCACAAACAAAACTTCATAACAAATATATCTCGGATCAAGAAGAACAAACAAGAAAATGTTTGTTCACGACAAAAAACGACATAACGGAACGCAGCTTTTCAAGTGCATAAAGAACAAACAAATCACAAATTATTTCAAACCTACCTGCCGTTATAAAAACAAGATAAAGAGCCACTATTTTAACCATGAAGTTCAACGAGAAACTCGGCATTCCTTTCGCCATTTCTTGTGAAGTGGCGACTTCGAAGTCAGCCAGCGGTTCGTGACCAGCAAGCGAACAAACTTTCGTCGCAGAACTTTTTCTGCGAGGCAAAGTTTATTCCAAAATAATTGCCCAGACTTTTATAATTAAATTATCAACTATTAATTTTCAGAAGATTTCTTTGAGTCTTTAAGGAGATCAACTCCGTCCAGGATGAATAAGCAATTGTTGAAAATCTTGGCAAAATCTATTCTGTACTGAGCCACAACTTGCAGTGTTCCATTTGGCTGCCTTTCTTTGCGTGCCTTTCTAAACAATTATATCAAACAATTGAAGACAACACACCCCAATTCTTTCAAATTGTTTCTATTGAATCACATTGATGTGAAGCTAATGATCACAAATCAAAACCGGGGGTATACCAAAGCAGGAAATAGATGCAGTTTTTGTGTTATGTTGTTTGGCAGGTGGCAAAGAAACCCCCTAAATTATCCCCCAATTTTTTACAATATAAATCATTCCAGAGTTTAGCACCAAGTCACCAAGATACCGTAGGGAATTTAAACCATATCGTACATAGAGTGTTATTTTGAGTTAGGTAGATATCACCTCTACTGGCTTGCCTTGTGGAATGTTGATGAGGTTTGTAACGGTGGTCAAATTGGTTTTTATCGCATCCACCTCCCTATTGGGGAACCGTAGGAATAAGTTGTCGCCATTTTTGAAGACCTTGTTGCCGACTGGCTCTGGCTTACCTTGTGGAATGTTGATGAGGTTTGGAACGGTGGCCAAATTAGTTTTTTATCGCATCCACCTCCCCATTGAGGAACCGTAGGAATAAGTTGTCGCCATTTTTGAATACCTTGTTGCAGCGTGCTGTAGTTTTGTAGATAAGATAAGGCTCCCCAGGAGGGAGCAGAACCCCCTGACTTGAGGAGGGAGGCGTGTCCTATATTTTTGGGTCTGAAAAATTTTTCACCAAAAATTATAATTTTGGCTCTAAAAACGTTAATAAAAGGGTGGTGTGGGCAGCAAAATTGAATAATGAATTTTTGCGTGCAAGAATGTATTATTCAATGCAAGTTTCAGTTTTAAAATGGACTTCAGATTTATAAATAGCATTTCGGTGTTAATAACACACTCCTCCACAGCGTCTTTCCTTTTTTTCCTGCGAAGGGTTTTTTCACCGTCTGCAAGGGAGGGTTACAACTTTCGTGAAATTTGGTGCCATGTGTATTAATCTGATCTGTGATGTGTATTAATTAAAGTGTATACCCGAAAAAAGTATTCTCTAAAAATTTTTATCGAGGGTAAAATCGGAGGTAAAATAAAATTTAAAAGACGCTGCGGAGGAGCGTGGTGTTGATGGTACTTCATATAAACCATATGACATGCAATGTAAATATTTGCATACAACTGATGCATTAAACCAAAGAGCTTAAATTATTAATTGCCCTGGCAAGTAACTTTGTTATCGGAAAACTAAAACGATATTCCGAAACTTTCAAAGCGTGCTCAAAGAGACAGGTACTTTGAGAAACGCGCCTTTTGGTGCTTTGTCTATTGGGGTCATCAACTCACGAAAATTTAAGAAACTTTTACTATGGAATGAAAAATCGCTAAGAAATTTTTAAATTTTTCTAGCAAAGATTACGTAATTCTTAATGATATAAATAGAGTCAGATGATTAATTCGGTGAAGATTTTGTATACAACTTTTTATCCTACACAATCTATATATACCCAGTTTTTGTTAATGTTTTGTTGAAAAAAGAATAGTACTAAAAACGGATTTTTTTTCATATTTTGGTTCCAAGTCATGGAATCAATTACTTTCTGATATTAAAACAGCAAATAGCACAAACTCCTTCAAGCATAAGATCCAAAAATGTTTCATGCAAAACTTACTGAAAAACGAAAACGGAGTTAGCATATACCGCTAATTCTATACACATACTTTCTTTAAACTTTTAGTAAGATAAACATTTGTTCATTATTTTCCTTTTTACACACCCCTAAAAGGGACCAGCACGGAATTAAGGTCCCTTCGACCTTTCTGATGTTACCCCTGCCACTCTAATTAGGGGTTTGTGATCTTTTAAAAATTGTATATATATATTTTTTTTAATACTCTCGATATTTTAAAATTTTGTAAATATTTCAAACCTTTAATTTGGATACTTTTAGCAGTGAAAATTGGTCAAGATTCAATTGAACTATTATCTTACGATTTTAAAAAATTTGGTACAACCTTACAACTTTAGCCAAGCCAAATTTTTAAATGGCTTAACCCTACAAATTTGGCCAAATGTTCCAGACATGAAATTTGCAAATGTTGAACGATGTTTTGAAGACAGATTTGTTTGTTCTGCAATAATCTTAAAAATGCTTGAATTTGTAATCAAAAAATTTTAACAAACAAAAAATGAAAATCTCACAAATCAGAAAATCAATGAGAAAAATAATCACGTAAATTTACTAAATTTTCTGAATTCTAAACATGCCTTGAACATTGTTAAAAAGCACTTTGACCCTTTCACGCCCGGAATAATTTTTGCTAAATAGGCAAATCTTATGCAACATTTATTTTGCAGGGGGTAGGACATGGAAAGCAACTTAATTTGTTAGATAAACTTACCTTGAAATATCTCAAATTAATACACAGTTCTGCCCGCATTTACCTCCTGAAACTAAGACGTTTGACATTGTTTGTCTTGGGGTGAAAAGGTTAATGCCAGAAACACTGAAGTTTCTGATATAAAAAGATGTACTATACCCAAATTTCTGAATTTATTATGAAACAAAAGTAACTCGATGGATCAAAGGTAAGCCAAAAATACATAACTTTTGCATTCCCTGTTATCTTTCAACGTTTTGTCAGATGCAGCTGTTTAACGTAAGTAATTTATTCATGAGATTCAAAAAGGCTGATCAAAATCTCAACCTCACGTTTCTTAAGCCCTGGCTTGTTGGGGAAATTTGTTGGGGAAATGTTGGCGAAAAATGTTGGATCATTTGGCCACCATGTTGAAACTTGTTGGGTTACCTAACATTTGTTGGCGAGATGTTGGGAAAAGTTTGAAATGATTATCACAGATTACCGCACGGTTAAACTAGGCCCCAGATCTCAAATTCGAAAGTCATCAAATGATGGGTGAAATGTTGGCGAACGTGTTGGCTCGTTTGACCACCTCTTCATTATCTTCCAACAAGAGCCAACAAATACTAAATACAATGTTGGCGAACATGTTGGCTCGTTTGACCACCTCTTCATTATCTTCCAACAAGAGCCAACAAATGTTGGCTAAAAAGGCTAAAGGCTTTATAAAAGTTGTTCCTATAAAAAACGAGTACCTTATTTACATTATATTACATCAGAGAAAAATATGCATAGCCCCCTGGAAATGTGCATAAAGCCTGACATTTCATAACGATTATAAACCAAGAAGTATAAATGAAATATTATAGGATCGATTCTGTGTGCTGTTAAGTTATTATTTTATACTGAGTACAACAGATGTTTTTGACTTGGGTGTGTTAACAAAGAAGATTATGATTGGGAAATTTTTCATTTCATTTGGAAGACAACAACTCATTATTGGCCAAGTCTGTGCGCAGCTAGAAAAAGGTAGAAACCCAATAGAAACTCATCTCACCTGGTGGGCCGTACCCCTATTTCATTTACGTACCCCAACATACTTTTGACGGAGCAACGCGATTTAAGCCCGTGCGGCAAACATGGTATATTCCAGAACAAATTATGATTAAGAAATGTTTCATTTTATTTGGAAGACAATGACTCATTACTGGCGAAGTCTGTGCGCAGCTAGAAAAAGGTAGAAACCCAATTTGCCTGGTGGACTGCACCCCTATTTCATTTACGTACTCCCACATACTTGACGGAGAAACGCGATTTAATCCCGCGCGGCACACACGGTAGATCACAGAACACATGATAACGAGATAATCCAATTCTATTTCATTTAGAAGACAACAGCTCGTTGTTGGCCTAACCTGTGCACAGCTAAGAAAGTGAAAATCCATTTCGACTGGTGGGCTATAGTTCCCACATTATACTCTCTTTTTTCTCCTCTTTTTCTCAGATCAAAAAAGAAAATAATCAAAATTCAAATATTTTTCTAACCATCTACTTATCACATTGATATGTTACAAAATAAACTACTATAATAATATAACCCAATAATGAAATTAACATCTCGTACAATATTAAAAATAAAGGATTAAATTAAAATTAAAGTCTTGAAAAGCAAATTTTTCCAACTTTTAAGCAGTGGTGCAGAAAAGGGGGGTCGAGCCCCTTGCTCTTCGGCAGAGGAAGGAACCCCTTCCGAATTCCTAATTTTAAAAAATGATGTTATATTAAACATCTGTAGAAAACTGGGGGTTTCCCAATTAATGAAGGGGGCGAAATCCAAAACGATTCCTAGCTATTGATCCAGCTCCCCTGGCTATTGATCCAGCTCCCCTGGCCATTGATTCCCTCTAGCTATTGATCCAGCTCGCCTGGCCATTGATTCCCTCTAGCTATTTATCCAGCTCCCCAGGCCATTAATCCCCCTAGCTATTGATCTATTCTACACAACTGCTTATCAGTTCAAAATTATATTTTTTCCACTGTGCCTTATGGTGATTGTTAGGGGGGGGGGGGGGGGAAGTTATCCATTCTTATTAACAGACCCATTCATTTTTTATTATATATATATTATATATTATATATCATAAACATCGTTATGAATATATAATAAACTAATTTGGCAGCTAAAAAAGCTAGGTTAGAATCTACCAACCTTATGTAATAATTAATGGCCGGTTTATACAAAGGCAGGACCATACCGCCACTGGAACACATAATACGGATAAAGGATAGTGCGGGTACTCTTTTAGGTTTTTTACACACTAAAATTCGGGGTTTCCTTGTTGAGAAAAAACGAGAAAGACAACAGAGGCCAACTATCCTTCGACTAGAACGATCCTAGTGCGCAGACAAGTCACAAGACATGATGGCTCGTGTGTCCTAACTCAGTAAACTAAACAAATCACAGTTTATGAACATTAATAGCAATTAATAAAATAAAAAATGCATAAAATATAAGTAATAATAATATACAATTAATGTATAACTAAAATTTAATTAAAGAAACATTTAATAATTGCGATATCAGTGGAAATAAAATCAAAATGATGAAAGAAATTTTCTTTTTAGGGATCTTAGGGGTCTTAGGGAAGACAGCGCTGAATAGAAAGGTCAAGGAGAGTTGCTATCCAAGGGCCCGGCCTATTGGTATAAGGGCCATTTCCTTTGCATTCCTTTACGAAATAACCAAGATAATGTTATATCCAGAAATGTTAAAGGGCCCAATAAAATAACTATGATCCCCTGCGCAATCTAATGAAATCATGCTACATAACACAAAACTTGTACAAAAACAATATTAAATTAACTCATAGTTACCTCTCAAAACAGAGTTACTTTGAGAGCTTAACATAGTAACAATTGTGGTTACCTCTCGAAACTGTATAACTTTTGGAGTTAAACATGGTAGCAGTTATTGCTACCTCTAAAAGTAGAGTTACTTTGACAGTTTAACATGATAACAGTTCTGGTTACCTCTCAAAACATAGTTAGTTTGCGAATTTAACAAAGTAACATCTCAATCTACGTATAAGGCATGACATATGGTGATCCTTGCTAATACTTGAAATACTATTGGACTTTTCCCTCATAAATCTAGATAATGGATAGTGTCATATTTCTCATAAACCTCTCTTTCAATGTTTTGTGTGTGATCTTTTACCCAAAATAATCTCGAAATCAACAAGAATGTAATTCCGAAAATCGTGATTCCAATAATAGCGATTAGAAGAACCGGAAGTAACCAAGTAAAGCTATGCCAAAATTCTTTTCAAAGCAACAATTTACCTTTCTCCGTCTCCGTTGACCATAATATCCTCGTTTCCATCTTTAGCAGCCTGGGATCGAGATTTTCGTCCTGAAAAACAGAATTGTCACATTTAAATAAAATGTTCGTCTTGTCAAACTTGCCCAATGATACTTCATACAATACCCTCGGTTATGCGTTTTCATTTGCATACGAGAAACAGTAAGCATGAAAATCAACATTCGACTGACTCTCGAGACATTCTAAATTCGAATATGAAAAACTATTAGCCAATGTAGAATTCGAAAAATGAATTCTTTTGATGCGACATTAATTCACGAGCTCACATAAATTTAGAAAAAATTTGCAGGTAGGGGTATTTCTCTTGAAGATGAGGTTGAGTTTTGTCTCCGTTCATTTTATGATTTTATGTTCGTGTACAAAGACCAGTTCGTATTCACTACAACACGAGCAGATTCTGTAACAATGATGAAATTGACACACCAATTTCAAAACGATTAGCCATTCAAGACAAAACGAATTTTCTCAAGCAGAAAATCATAACATGGCTTCATTTGTTTCGTATACACAAAAACAGTTAGTATTCACTAAACAAGAGCAGATTATGTAACAATAGTGAAATTGACACGCCAATTTCAAAGCGATTAGCCATTCAAGACAAAGCGAATTCTCTTAAGTACAAAATCGAAGCATGGCTTTATTTGTTTCGTATACACAAAAACAGTTCGTATCCACTACAACAAGGGCAGATTTTGTAACAATAGTGAAATTGACACACCGATTTCAAAGCGATTAGCCATTCAAGACAAAGCGAATTCTCTCAAGCACAAAATCAAAACATGGCTTTATTTGTTTCGTATCCACTACAACAAGGGCAGATTTTGTAACAATAGTGAAATCGACACACCGATTTCAAAGCGATTAGCCATTCAAGACAAAACAAATTCTCTCAAGCACAAAATCATAACAAGGCTTTTTTTTTGTTTCGTACACACAAAAAACAGTTCGTATCCATTACAACTTTTCTCGCTTAAGATAATTTGATGGTTGATAGATGATGATCATGTCTTCGATGGCTAATTGCTTTGAAATTGGCGTGCCAATTTCACCAGCCCTTGTTGTAGTGGATACGAAACAGACAAAGCCATGTTTTGATTTTGTGCTTGAGAGAATTCGCTTTGTCTTGAATGCCTAATCGCTTTGAAATTGGTGTGTAAATTTAACTATTGTTACAAATCTGCTCCTGTTATCCACTGCATTTACTTGCATCATAGGATTTAAAGTAATTTTGATTCACTGGGCACCTGAAATTAGCATATATTGACTGCAGGTCCAGGGGGCAGTTGCCCCCTTTACCCCCCTACTCAGGGCGCCTGTTTGCCGATTTGAATAAATTCGTGTCTTTGAAGACACATTGCTAACCAGCGGCCATTGCGGGCGAAAGTTACCCAGGGTACATTTCTTTGGCAACTTTCGTGTTATCTGAAAGTAAGTTTTGGCCTAATAACGACTTATCAGCAGTGAAAAAGGCAGTGTTTCTTTACTTCGTGGTCAGAACCAATTTGTTTACTGCATCTAGCTGCATTGGAGAGCCTAGAAATGTGTTTTCGCTATTCGTGAAGGCCTTCTTGCAGTGTTATGATGCTATGTAGGTGTGCAAAGGCTGCTGGTTAGCAATGGGTCTTTAATGCAGATTTATGGACCACTAGTCTCTTTATAATGAGTCTCAATATAATGAGTCTCTTTATAATGAGTAGATTTCTCAATAGAAGTCTCAATATATTAATTCCCAATCAAAAATAAAACCTAAATGGAAATTCTCTTTTTGATTTTTGATTGAGGATGTTATCTTCTAGATTGGGGATTAAGATATTGAGACTTGCACAAGTCTATGTAATGAGCAGAATAATGAGTCTATTTCCGCCCAAACTCCCCTAATTTGTGCAATACGTCACTATAAATGAAATCAAATGCGTCACTTTAAGTTTAATATTACCTCAAGACCCGGGGGGCCACTTCAATACGCTGGTGACGGGGGTGCACCATTTAAACATGTGAAGCCACGCCTCAAAATTTATAAATTTTTCAAAAGCCATACCCCATAATGTTTAAGAAATATAAAATATTTACCTTAAAAATTAAAAATCTACTTCGAAGATTATTATCTGAAAGTGTGCCAATTATTATGACAAAAATTTGAAATTATAATAAAATATTTTGAAAGATGATACCCCACAATTTATGATCTTCCCAATAATGATACCCTAAAATTAATTTTATTTTCCAAAACCGTACCCCAAAATTTATAGAAAATGCATACCCTAAAATTCAATAATTCATTTTGAACAAGCATGAGTCAAAATTGAAAACAATAAAAAAATTATTTTGAAATTGGTACCCTGAAATTTATGACCTTGCCAAAAAGATTTCTTTTCTGCCTGGAAAAACCAACCCCATAAAATGGCACATTCCGTACAGGTACATATACGGAAGTTATCCTCGGGCCTAAAAACTCTTAATGATATTTTCCTTGCGAGACAAATGCAAGCATTTACCGATACGTAATTTGTGAGTGTCTCGAGGAAGTCTTTATGTTCGAAAACGTGTTTTAAATTACCCACACGAGAGTGTAAACACAAACCACAAAACGTTGATTTATTTCTAATTAACATACAAATCGAGTATCTAAGTTTCATTTTACCCGGGGGTAGATCAAATAAATCAACTTGACTCAATAAATAAATTTATTTAAAGTTTTGCTGGCATTTACCTCCTGAAAATAAATAGTTTTACGTTGTTTATCGCTGTTTACCATATGGCTCTTCGTCGGGGTGGAAGGGTGAAGCTATTAGAGTTGACTTTGGTTTCAGGCCCCGTTCACACTGCTCCGTTTTTGTTCAAAAACGGAGAGAAAAGTATCCGTTTTTGTGAGAGTGTTCACACTGCTCCGCACAAAAACAGATACTTTTCTCTCCGTTTTTGAACAAAAACGGAGGCTTTTGAAAGCGCTGTCAAAAGTGGATAGCCACAAAAACGGAGGCTTTTGAAAACGCACTGGAGCAATGTGAACGCACAAAAACAACAAAAACGGAGGTTTTTAAAAACGATGCAACGACAACAGACGATAACTTTCACAAAAACGGGGCAATGTGAACACCTGTGAACTCTCCGTTTTTGATATCAATCGGAGCAATGTGAACACCCAAAAACGGGTACTTTTCTGTGAACGGGGCCTCAGAGTATCGTTGCCAAACAACGTTCTGTTTGTCACAAGAAATCGAATTTGAATATTTCAGAATAGAACTCAAATGTTAGAATGTGGCGTTCCACATTCAAATTATTAATTTAATGTTACTTAAATCAAAGATATTTTACTGTCTAGTAACTAAATCATATCATAAATGTCCCTGTATTTCAAAAACGCAATTTAAATAGCGATTTAAATTTCATAAATCCATAATTCAGTTCAAATCAGTCAGTCCTGTCATTCAAACAGGTGCTACAATTTTAGGCGTGACTAAATTGATTGCTTTGAAGTCAAAAGTTATCATTATGAATGTATCAGCTTTTCTTACATTCCTGAATGCACGCAAGTTTTGTGGTAACCACTCACACAAGACTCATTCATGAGCTGTTTCCAAGACAAATAGTTTTTCCTACAATGCTTGCCAAAAGCCCTTGGAACATGTTCTTAATTTTACGAAATAATCGTACAACCATACATAAAACAACGTAAAACAACCCGGTGCAAAACCCCATCTCCCCCAAAACAATGATGTTGTATTGCGTGACTGTCCACCAATCAGAAATAATTGCGTTTTCCACGATAAATGCCGTATCACTTGTAATACAACAACATTGTTTAGGGGGGAAGGGGAATATCTCATTATAACAATGGAAATATCTCCAAGTGTTCCAAGACTTTAGGTAAGTGTTGCAGCATAGTAGTAATAATAACACTTAAAAGGATACCAGAATATCAGTAGGGCAAAGATGATATCTGAAAAGATTTTAGTCCAAAGTTTTGCTTTTTCTAATTTCAGAAATTAGATCGTATTTACCGTAGTAAATCGATTAAGCACCGCGGGGGGGCTTATTGAGAATTCGACATTTGATAGGGGGGCTAATTCGAGAGGGGGCTTATTCGAGAGGGGGGTTTCGAGAGGAGGCTTATTCAAAAGTCATTCCCTGAGAGAATTATCTAAAAAAAGCACTAGTATTATCTAAGAAAAATGAAGAGTATTATCTGTTTTGACAAAATAGGGGGGCCTATTAAAAAATATCACATTCGAGAGGGGGGCTTATTCGAGAGGGGGGCTTATTCGAGAGGGCGGGCTAATCTAATTATTACGGTAAGTTTGTGTTGCCAGTTATCAGGGTATGAAGTTATTCAACTCTTTCAAGCCCGGATTTACTTTCAACAAGAAAAAAATATCCAAATAAAAATCAATATTTTTGTCTATCAAGAAATTTTACGGAAAGAAATTTATAGAAAGTTGGAATGTGGACAAATGAAAGTTGTATTCAATGGTTTACCATTTCGTATTGTCGTGAAGTAAAAAACATATACGCTGTATTCAATGGTTTACCATTTCTTATTGCTGTGAAGTAAAATACATATACGTTGTATTCAATGGTTCATCATTTCCTATTGTTGTGAAGAAACGTAAAATATACGTTGTTTTGAATGGATTGGCCCTCCCTATTGTACATTTTCGGCATTTACTAATCTACGGCACCATTGTGATACCAAAATAATCCACCTTTTCTAGATAAGAGCCCCAAAACAGAAGTTGATTAATTGTTGGAGATATTTTACTTTTGAGCTCGGAATCTGTTTCTTGGTACTAAGTTTGGTATAAAAACAAATTTTCACGTACCTATCACTTTTTATGTTGAAGTTATGGCGATGCAAAGAATTTGAACTTGTAAGGTAAGAATTTGAACTTGTCCAAACTTTGATTTCACGATCAAATTCTTTATGTCAACATAATTTCAAAATAAAAGGTGATAGGTACATGAAAATTCATTTTTGCACTAAACTCAAATATTCCGAGCTCAGAAATGGAAAATCTCAAACAATTAATCAACATCCGCTTTGAGACTTTTATCTAGAAAAAATGGATTCACCAAACATACCAAGTGTAGCTGCAATGCAATTTCTACGATGAATATAAAGTTTGAATTGCATTATTACTTTCGTATCTCAGAT